>JAJSOM010000267.1:0-19595 GCA_023052935.1 Piezodorus guildinii
AATTTAGATAACTTCGTGAAAGGAAAACGTTTTGAAAATGATGATCAAGTGAAAAGTGCGTTATCAGATTTTGTTTCACTTCAAAGCTCAGAGTTTTTCAGTTCGGGGCTAAAAAAGTTGGTGTCAGGTTGGGAAAAATGTGTAGAAAAAGAAGGTAAATACTTCTGTAGCAGCGGTGTCACATGACGCCGAAGCGGTTGGGTAAAGTTGGTTTGCTAATGTAATGCAGCATTGATTTTTATATAAATTTAATATCTCCAAATTTTCAATTATTGTCTTCAGTTTAATTATTCATTATTTTTCTTACTATTATTGTTCTAATTATAAATTTATTTTAGCAAACCAACTATTACCTTCCTCAGAATGATATAGTATTTTTGATAATTGTTATCAATTGATAGAAACATATGGTGGATTTTGGCGGTTGGAAAAAAAGATCTGAGGTTATACTGGGATTAAATAAAGTGTTGTTTGTGTGAAACTGTGTACGTTATTAAATTATTAGCAACACGCTAAAGTGGTGACCCCGACGAGATTTTCTACATGCTGTAAGTAGCACTTGACTTTTTAACAATGTATTCAGAATTCGATCTACTTACATTAGATGACGAAAATGAGGAAAATAAAGGTCTGGTCCTTTCACCATAGCAGGTTGAAGCTACTTCGGCCGCAACTGTTAAAGCCCAGCTCCCTATCTTTTATAAGAACGATCCGGAGATTTTTTTCATTCAATGTGAGACAGTTTTTGCTCTCCACAATATAAAAGCTCCGCTAACACGTTTCAGATACGTAATTTCACAAATAGATCGAGATGCCGTGAGGGACGTGATAGATTTGGTTAGATCTCCACCTAATGAAAACGCCTACGAAGTTTTAAAGGAAAGACTAATGGCAAGTTTTGGCGAATCTGAGCATGTCCGAATCCGAAAATTATTAGAGAACCAGCGTCTGGGAGATCGGAAACCATCGCATTTTTTGAGAGAGTTGCAGCGATTAGGGGGTAGCATGGTATCGGATGACCTACTCAAGTCGATTTGGCTGAGAGGGCTACCTGATAACATGCAGGTGGCACTAGCGACAACGGAGCAACGGGATCTCACGAAACTTAGTCATATAGCCGACCGTATTTCAGAGATTTATGATCCTGCAGTTTGTGAGGTAGCTGAGATGAGAACCTCCCGACCTACTGATCCGAGTGGAAAGTTACTAGCAGCAATAGAAGAACTTACGAAGCGAATAGCAGCTCTGGAAATGAGGAGAGAACAACATACCTTACCCGAAACTTCTTCAACTGGACCTCGCAGTAGAAGTAATAGTAAAGGTCGTCAACTCTGCTATTATCATGATAAATTCCGTGCCAAGGCTACTAAATGTCGATCACCCTGCGATTGGAAATCCTCTACTCCGACGAATAAGCATCAGGAAAACTAGATGTAGCGACGGCAGGGGCGGAACCCGTTGCTATGATCTCTCACCGCCGCCTATTCGTAATAGACCGTCAATCTCGAAGTCGATATTTGGTGGATACCGAAGCCACGTTATCTGTTTTACCAGCGAAGAAAGAGAAGAAGGCATAATACAGCGACTTCGTCTTATATGCAGCCAACGGGACCGCGATTCCAACCTTCGGGGAACAACTCGTCTCTTTGGATTTAGGTCTGAGGCGAAAATTGACCTGGCGATTTATTTTAGCGGACGTAGGACAGCCTATAATAGGGGCGGGCTTTCTGTACCATTACCAGATCATGGTCGATCTAGCGGGTCGTCAATTGGTTGATAAAATAACGGGCCTAACTTCAAAAGGAATGCCAGCAAATGTATCGGAACCTACCATTTACTCCGTTCCCAGCGGAGAATGGTATTTCGAACTGCTGCAAAAATACAGTGCCATCACGCGTCCCACAAATTATTTAAAGAAGCCTAGCCACTCAATCGTCCATCATATCGAAACTCGCGGCGCTCCGGTAACTGCGAAAGCACGAAGGTTAGCCCCAGACCGCTATGCTGCTGCAAAACGCGAATTTGAGGAAATGATGAAGGAAGGCATTTGTCGACCATCAAATAGTTCTTGGGCGAGTCCACTGCATATCGTTCCGAAGAAAGATGGAGGAATTAGACCCTGTGGAGACTATCGGCGCTTAAATGAAAAGACTATCCCTGACCGTTACGCAGTTCCAAATATTGCCGATTGCAATATTAACCTGTTTGGAAAACATATATTCAGTAAGTTGGATCTGAACAGGGCCTATTACCAAATTCCTGTAGCCGACGAAGACATTGCTAAAACCGCAATAATCACCCCTTTCGGACTCATCGAATTTCTGCGCATGAGCTTTGGACTTCGGAACGCTGCTCAGACGTTTCAGCGTTTCCTCGATGAAGTTCTCCGAGGACTTGATTTCGTATTTCCGTTTATCGACGATATCTGCATCGGATCTAGAGACCAAGAAGAGCACAAGGTACACCTTGAGGAAGTCTTTCGACGATTAGAGAAGCATGGACTCACCATCAACTTGGCTAAGAGCGTGTTCGCCAAGGAAGAAATCGAATTTCTGGGTCATCAAGTGAACCGGCATGGCATAACTGTCCTTCCCGCTAAGGTAGAAGCCATCATGAATTACCCACGCCCATCGAACGTCAGTGAACTTCGACGATTTCTTGGGATGGTTAATTTCTACAGGAGATGCATACCTCAAGCGGCGGAACTTCAGGGTCCTCTGAATAAATACATGTGCGGAGCAAAGAAAAAGGACAAGACACCTATCGTATGGAACGAGACGAGCATCAAGGCCTTCGAAAGTTGCAGAGAAGCTATTCTTAATGCTGCGATACTTGCTCATCCCAAGCCGAACTCTGAGTTGGTGTTGGCTTGTGATACCTCTAGTATCGCCATGGGCGCAGTTCTCCAACAGAAGGATGAAGGAACTTGGAAACCTCTTGGATTTTTCTCCCGGAACTTCACCTCGGCGCAACGCAACTACACAACATACGATAGGGAACTTCTCGCAATCGACCAGGCCATAAGACATTTCCTTCCATACATCGAGGGGCGACATTTTGTAATATGGACTGACCATAAACCGCTCACATACGCGTTTCAGCAGAAACCTGAAACTTCCACCCCGTTTCGTATCAGACACGTAAACTATATAAGTCAGTTTACCACCGACATCCGACACATTCCAGGAACTGAAAACGATGTTGCAGATGCTTTTTCCAGGGTGGAAGAGATCCATGGCCCTGATGGAATTGAGGCGATCGCGGAAGCTCAGGCTAACGATACGACCATTCAAGAGCTATTCAAGAATCCCAGCCTGAAACTTAAATGGATTGAGTTTCCTAACCATGCAAGACCTATCCTCTGCGAAATGTCGACGTCGAAAGCACGACCGTACCTGCCTGAGAGTACTCGTCATTCCGCATTTCGTCATCTTCACGGATTGAGTCATCCTGGGATTCGCGGTTCACGTAGACTAGTGAAACAGCGATATTTTTGGCCTAACCAGAACATAGATATTGGGAAGTGGTCTCGAGCCTGCATCGCCTGCCAGCGATCCAAGGTGCAACGCCATACAATAGCACCACCTGGAATGTTTCCATTAGTAGGTCGGTTTGAACATATCCACATGGATATTATAGGACCTCTTCCTTCTTCAGATGGTATGAAATATTGCTTGACCATAGTCGATAGATACACTAGATGGCCGGAAGCACAACCTATCGAAGATATCTCCGCAACCACCTGCGCTAAAGCTTTGTGTTTCTCGTGGATTACACGCTTCGGAGTACCCGCTAGGATCACCACAGATCAAGGGCGACAGTTTGAGTCCAATCTGTTCCTCGAGTTATCCAAGGCTCTAGGATTCCAGCGTATAAGGACTACCTCATACCATCCCCAGGCGAATGGATGTGTCGAACGCTGGTATCGCACTCTGAAGACGGCCCTCACAGCACAGCTGGATGGGAATCACTGGACGACCAAGCTGCCTATGGTACTTCTCGGCCTGCGCTCATCACTCCGTGATGACAATGCTACTAGTGCAGCCGAGATGACATACGGCCAACCCCTCCGGCTACCAGGCGAACTCATAGTACAGTCCAGGCAAACTCCGAGCACTGAGAGTTTTGTACAAAACCTTAGAGAGCATATGGTACAGCTAAGGCCAGCGATACACAGGTCTTCGACAGCCAAGACATTTGTGCATCGAGACCTTCAAACCTGCACTCATGTTTTTATGAGGGATGACAAAGTAAATAAACCGTTGACACCCCCTTACACCGGTCCACACCAAGTTCTCAGCAGAAGTGAGAAGACCTTTTCCGTGCAGCTGCCTTCAGGACCACGAACAGTCACTATTGACAGACTGAAACCAGCGTATCTGTTGCAGGACGATGAAGGCTCTGGTAGTAGCAACTCACAACCACAAGCAACAACTGCTACCTCGGATGCACCAGCGTTAAATGACTCCGACTTAGAAGAACAGGAAGACCAAGCCCCTACGGAGCAACGGACACGTCGTGGACGTATCCTGAAGCTTCCTCTGCGCTTCTGCGACGAAGTCATTGGAGGGAGATGATGTAGCAGCGGTGTCACATGACGCCGAAGCGGTTGGGTAAAGTTGGTTTGCTAATGTAATGCAGCATTGATTTTTATATAAATTTAATATCTCGAAATTTTCAATTATTGTCTTCAGTTTAATTATTCATTATTTTTCTTACTATTATTGTTCTAATTATAAATTTATTTTAGCAAACCAACTATTACCTTCCTCAGAATGATATAGTATTTTTGATAATTGTTATCAATTGATAGAAACATATGGTGGATTTTGGCGGTTGGAAAAAAAGATCTGAGGTTATACTTGTATTAAATAAAGTGTTGTTTGTGTGAAACTGTGTACGTTATTAAATTATTAACAACACGCTAAACTTCGAATAAAATTATCTTGTTTTCATATCGTATTTTTAATAAAAATCCTTTACCTTGAAAACGGACATTTCATGTGACACAACCCAATAAAATGGCGGAGCCACCTGGCCTGTGCGATGTCAGGTACTCGTTAAAGATCCCTATCCTAATCTACCAAAGTTTAGGACTCCTATTGTAGCATCGTCCGATTAACAAAAGTGATGCTCAATGAATAAGCGATTTACTCAACGAATGTTGTATGATCGATGAACGTCCCCGGATGATTTGTCTTCCGTTTGAGTCGTGTTGTAACATCTCAGTTCCTACTCTCTATAGGTGCATATAGTTCCTCTGGACCAAATGCAACACCTAAGAACTATTAAGCAGGCAGTTAATCCTAAAATAGGTTCGGAGTGAAAGCTGGCGGACGGGAGTGATTTTGCCTAAATCGTCCCCTTGCGTAACTCCAAGTCAAGAAAGTACTTCCTTATCACCTACTGAACCAAAGTCTCATTTATTTGTCATAGTGGTTTAGGAAAAAAAAAATACCAGTGTGATAAGATGAATGATTAGAGTAAATAAAAAAAAATCTAGTGCGGGAAACACACGACTTTCACTTACTTTCGTTTTTAGAATCGATTAAAGAATTTTTAAATACATTAAGAATAGATCTATTTTTTCTTTCAGGCTTAACCTGGTTAGAGAGCTTTTCGCCATTATTTAAAGTTGAACAATGTAGGGAGATAGATGAAAAAAACTTAATAAGTCAATATAAATAAATAAATTATATACAGCTGGTTGAATAAATGAATATAGTGTGTACTAACAGCTGATGGCATCAAGTTTAACTCTGTCATGCAAAACTTACGTAGTGGTGGGGGTAGACATGATATCTCTTGCCAATGTGATAAGGACTGCAAACTCTCCGGGAAAGCCTATTTCTTTTTCAACTCCTTGTTCCTTCTACTCTAATCACAGTTCTATGTAAATTCGTAGGCGCACAGATCAATACAAATTACAGTACTGTTCAAAATATCAGATTTCTAGAGAAAAGTATGCCCTCGCTAGCTCGTAGTGAATACAGATACGATGTTTCACCTATCTAGGCCAGAGCCAGACATTAAAGAAAACTTATAAACCAACAAATAAAGTACAAAAATACAACTGGTTTCACCAATTATACTTTATATTAAATCGAATAAACAAACAGTCTATATTAGAAATAGAAAACCCGGCTATTTTTCAGTTAGAGATGCACAAAACATTGATACTGTTTACAAATCATATGGAGACAATAGATAAACAAAAGTTAATCACTCCCGGTAAATACAACCCACTCTATCCGTCCATTCATAACAATAGACATAAACCTCAAGCTTACTTATTATCAAACGCACCGTTCCCTGTCATAAAAATATTTGCACAATTAAGACTCTCTGGAAATTACAATATTAAATTAACATTTAACAATATATACTACCACTTTAAACCCAAGGAAAACTGCACGCTATATAACCTCAACGAAAGAGAGGACTTATTCCACATTTTTATTCGATGTCCCATATACGCACCGTACCGAACCCATTACTTCCCTAGGGCCTTAAATATGAACATTACAAATTTTATCGCCCTCTTTACCACCGATGATATTGATGAATTAAAAAATATTTATTATTATGCAAGGCAATGTTGCCAAATCAGATCATTTATAATAAATGAATAAACATGTTTGTTAACTGTATCATATTATTTATCGTGTTTCGCCATATTATGTCAAACATATATTTATATATTTATTATATTGTAAACTATTATATTATTCATATATCGTATTTGTGTTATTTTGTTATAAGTTTTATTGTAATACAATGTACCTAGAGCTGATAACGTAGTGAATTAGTGTCTTGTTAACTCATTTATTGAAGTATGTTTTTTATTCTATATTTGTTATGTAGCCAGCTCTATTTGTATGGGGGTTAGTCCGAAAGCAAATAAAATTATTCATTCATTCATTCATTCAAATACATTAAGAAATAAAAATGAGTGAAACTATTAAAGAATTAATTAAATGGAAATAGAAACATGTGTTTTATTAAAAAATCTATTATATTATTATCTAAAATAATCACTTAGTTTTATCGGCTTTTCATCACTCTCTATTTTCTTCTTCTATTCTATTCTATTTCCTTATATTCACTCTCTTCACTTTTAAAAGCTTGTGTATGAGATAACATTTTTTCTAAACTCTTCAGCTTTCCAACGGTATATTATACATGAATATTACTGTTCTTAAGTTAAAAAACGAAAAATTGCATTAAAAACATATTTGCTCAGTTTTCTCTCTTAGTTGTTAATCAAATTCGCTCAACTTGCATAGCTGTTGATTATCAATAGTTACAAGATTATATAGTTATTTTTAGTGAATCTATAGAATTAAAGGTACTTTAGAGATAGATAATTTAAAATATCGGCAATTAGAACCTATCAGATCATTTTAATCAGAATGAAACCTAAATTATATTAAAGCCCATTAAATTTCACATCGATATAGCGAGTTTAATTAAAATCGTCGGAACCGTTTTCGAGAAAATCGAAAAAACGTGAAAAATGCATGGTATGAAGTGGATGTTCTGGTAAGCTCATTTTGATGAAAAAGGTTTTGTAACGTCTCGGGCGTATATTTGTCTTAAATATAAAATTTCAGTTTCATAGGACTTACCGTTTCCGCCCGGGAGTTACCACACACACACAGATTTTTTTGCGGGACTTGGTTATTTGGACTCAGGGGACCCTAAAATGTGTATTTCCGTTGATAACTGGAATTCGAAAATTTTCACGATCGCAATACTTTCCCTTACTATATATAGTAAGTTAAAGTAACAATCTGCTGCCGGCAACACACAAGTTTCACTTACCAAGATTGGTAAAATCAATTTAAAAACTATTAAATATACTTCAATTTGATAAATATTTAAAGCTGATTTTAATAAAGCGCTTATTCATTTTTGTTAGAAACATATGATTTATATTAAATAATATAACTATATTAAATTGTTAATCAGTAATAAGTTTATTCACTATTCATCAGTTTATATTACCTTTTATAACTTTGTGTATCAGATAATTTTTTTTTTTAAATCTTTCTCTTTCCAACGGTATATTATACGTATATATTAATGCTCCATATATATGAAGGAGCCACTTAAACTTCTTGTATAAATGGGTCGCATGAGACCTCTTCGGTGTGCCGAGGACAAATCTTAAAAATATGTTCATAATTCGCTTAAGCCTGTCCTCGGGCGCAATCGAGAGACCACCATATACCCCGCAGCAGTTGTCAAAGGGGGCGGGGGAATAAGTGAGGAGACAAGTAGCTTGCGGGTGGATCGCGGAAGAAGACGGCTGGAGCGATGGAAAAATTTAAGGGTACTTATTGTTCTACGGGATATTTGGGCAATATGGGGTTTCCAGGAGAGGGTTTGGTCAATGGTAATACCCAGGTTTTTAACAGAGGAAGTAAAAGGTGATTGGGTGATCATTTAGGGTTAGAGTTGGAAATATAGTATGGGATCTGAGGAGGGAATTGGAACCTATAACAATGGCCTGAGTTTTCATAGAATTTAGCCTTAATTTATTTAGGGTTGCCCAGGTACAGATTCTATCTAGGTCTTCCTGAATATTGGCAAATGCTACCAGAGACTCGGAGGGAGAGAAGGATAAGTAGATCTGGAAATCATCAGCGTATAAGTGGTGGGAGCAGTGATGGATGGAATTGGGAAGATCATTGATATAGGAATTAAAAAGGAGAGGAGATATGCTTGAACCCTGGGCCACACCTGCCGAGGGACCAAGGAAGGAAGATGTATAGTTAATCTTTTGGAATGTACAAGTGAAATAATGGAGGCAAGTGAAAGTCGTGTGTTGCGCACACCAGATGTTTCTAAAATATTTATCTTTCCAGCGGTATATTAAACATCTATATTACTAATCTAATGTTCAAAAATAATAATAAAAATATGTTTGCACTGTTCTCCTTTTGATAGTTATCAAACTTGTTCAACTTCAATATTTAACCGTTCTTTTTTTGTTTTTTTTTAAATCAATTCTAAGAAGTAGAATAGGTTAATTTTTTCGAATCTACAAAATTAAAGTTACTTTAGAGGGAGACAAATTAAAATATCAGCCTTTAAGTCCTGTCAGACTATTTCAATCAGAATGATACCTACATCATATTTAAAGCCCATCAAGTATTTCACCGATTAGGCGAAATCAATCAAAATCATTAGAGAAATTTTTGAGAAAGTAATAAAATGGTTTAAAATGTATGGTATAAAAAAAAATTGGCAGTTCTGTTAGGCCGATTTTGATGAAAAAGTTTCTGTACCATAACAGGCATATACCGGCTTCTAACTTATATGAAATTTGTGTTTCCTATAACTTTTTTTATTTTTTAGATAGACTTACAACACACAGACCATTGTGCGAGACTTCGTAATTTCGATTCAGGAGATTCTGTCGAAAACTCGAATTGGAAAAGTTTCATATCCGCGATACTTTCTATTTATATATATTTTTTACATATATAAATGTAAGTAAAAACTAATTATCAACTCAGAGAAGAAAAAAAAATACACTTATGAACATCAAACAAATAAAATATTGTTTTTAAACATCGAAATGCTCTTATTCAAGATCTAACCCACTTAGGAACTTAAAACGTAGCTAGAAAGTATTTAAAAAACAATGTCTCGACCAAATCGATCGGGAATTATATAGGAAACTGGGTGATATCGAGCCCTCAAGAAGACAATCAAATATTAAAGAAGATGTCATCAATGAATATTTGCCACCTAAAAACATCGTTTGAAAGGCACTGATTTTAAAATCACAGCTCAATGCAACTTACCTTATATCTCCACGTGAATTGGTGCTTCTTTTACTTTCACTTATTATATATTGTAAGGGAAAGTATTGCCATCGTGAAAATTTTCGAATTTCAGTTTTCAACGAAAATACACGTTTTAGGGTCCCCTGAGTCCAAATAACCAAGTCCCGCCAAAATGACTGTATATGTGTGTGTGTGATAACTCCCGGGCGGAAACGAAAAGTCCTATGAAACTGAAATTTCATATTTAAGATTACTACATGACCGAAATGTTACCAAATGTTTTTCATCAAATTCGGCTTACCAGAAGAGCCACTTTATACTAAGCATATTGCACTAATTTATGTTATTTTCTTTATCTACTAACAATTTTCATTTTATTACTAGGTATTCCTTATTGATTTATTTCTTCTCTCATCTATTGTTTAAAAAAATAAAAATCTCTCTCAAACCAATATAATTTGATTAAAACCATAACTTTCGTGATCCAAATGTGTTTATAGTCGTTGATGACCAAAGGGTTTTACACCTTGAAACACAAACAACCGAACTACCACTTGAACTTGTAACAGTACTCTCAAGTTGCAAATTTAAGTTATTATTCATAAAGAAGAAGTAGAATCAACCTTGGCTCACTTTAAAAAAAAATCGATTGCCCAAGACGTCAAATGCAATCACACAAGTGAGATAATGAATTATTTTATTTTAGAAAATTTCAAAGGAAATCTATTATTTCTTTATTGAAGCAATTTAATTTTGGTTTGAGATTGAGTTCATCCATTCATAAAATATGAAGCAATTAATTCCCAACCGAATGTTGATCTTTAGCAACGGAATTTCATAATATTTGAAGCATTTTCAATTTAAGAGAAGAACCCACGAATATTATCTCGGAAATATCTCTGTAACCATTTATTTGAACGAAAAAAATTATAATAGAATTTTTAAAGTTCTTTAATTTTTTTTTATCACGATGTTTGTGAGTAATTTTTGTTTATTATTTTCAATAATAAACTTTGGTAATCGAAAAAAAAAAAAAAAAAAAAAATCGCACCTTCTACCCTCTAAATTTAAGGACTTACGTTCCAAGATACGTAGACTCAAATAACGAATACAAAATACTGTTTGTCCGCCCTAAATAAATAAATGAAAACCAACAAACAACTTTGCTGTTAGAGTTCTTTCATAGAGAATTAAATTTTCTACAAAATGAAAAAAAAGAATCGTTGAAATTTGTTCAGACCTAGCAGAGATATAGCTTTTTGAAATTAGCAGTGGTGATATACCATTATCCTTTGAACTATTTATTGCTTTTCATATTTGTTAATTGCCTATCAATTAACCTATAGACAGTTATACCCTAATATTGTTATTTTATGAGATTTTTTCGAAAAACGTTTAAAATAAAAGAGTTTTCTGTACTTCTGCTCTGCCTACAAGACCCGACGTGGTAATTCACGAACATTATTACCAGTTACTAGCAAAGACTAACGAACAATTCAGAGTAAGTTTCAACTTTTTTTTTTTTTTTTTTAAACATAATTTATTGAAATTTACAACTGTACTCAAAAAAATACATCAAGTAAATATGATATTAGAAAAATGACATGGAAGAGACTTGTAGAAGAACTACCCAATGGTAGCACTCCTGTAACTATTTTAAACTAGAAGGTCTCGGGGCCATCTCCTTTTCAGACGCCTCGGAGGATTGTCGGGAATTGAAGAGGAAGAAAGGATTGAAACTAGAGGATTAGGGTGGGAATGGAGTTTGTCATGAAAGGAATGGTATCTAGATCGGGCCAAATCAGCAACATACGGAATATTAAGGTCTTTGTGGATCAGTTTATTAGTTACAAAATAAGGAGCATTGAGGATTTTACGAAGGATTTTGGATTGTAGGGATTGGATACGGGAAGAATTTGATGGTTTAGTAGAGCCCCAAAGCTCTACTCCGTAAGTCCATACAGGCCGTATGATAGTCAGTAGATGAGCCTTTTGTAGTTAAGTGGAAGATTGGAACGTTTGTCTAGTAAGTGTTGAAGTAGTCGAAAACGTCGTGCAGTTTCTTGTCGTTTCAGTCTTGTATGAGGGTTCCATGTAAGGCGTTTGTCAAGGTGTAGTCCTAGATATCGGATCTGTTCAACCGGGACAAGAGGAGTATTATTGAAGGAGACAGTAGGGCAGGATGTCATTGGTTTACGACGAAGGGTAAAGGTAATTTGGCTGGATTTGTTGGCATTTATTTTAATTCTCCAGTTCTGACACCATACTTCAAGGTCTCTGATGTGAGATTGGAGAGTTTGAGAGGCAATAGTTGGATCAGCATTGACTGATAACACACATGTGTCATCAGCATAGGTAGAAAGGAAAGTATTAGGATGGGATGGGATATCAGCTGTATAAACTGTGTAAAGGATGGGTCCTAGGATACTGCCTTGAGGAACACCAGCAAACTGACTAAAAATGGATGAATAGGAATTATTATGATTTACTTTGAAGGATCTGCCAGTGAGATAGGACTGGAAGTTTCAACTTTATTATTTTTATTTTCAGATTATTATAAGGCAGCAAAAATATAACATTTTCGCGAGTACAGGATGATGTCCAGTAGTCAACGCAACGGCTTCCAGCTGCTAGAGGTGACGTATTCTTGTCAACATTAAATAAGTGAGGAGGGGTCATCTGTGGTGTAGTGGCTAACATAACAACCTTCTATGACCAAGGTAGCCTGTTTAATCTAGGCAGATGGCCTAGAGATTTACTTATATGGAAGTAAAAAATCCTTCCTGTCCTTCAAGGAGAAATTAAATGGTGGTCCCCAGTTTGTTAATCTCAGGTACTCCTGGAAGAACCCTATCCTAAATAAACCTGGATAGGCAATGTTTAGGACTCCCATTGTAGCATCATCTGATTAGCCACAACAGCATATAGTAACATTAAACGAATAAGACAGTAAGTAAAGAAAAAAAAAAAGACTGCAATATTATATTTTAAATAAAGTTAACACTCAAAGACAGTCAATTTTTAAATTATTTTCTTTATCAAGGACTATGATTCCTCTGTCCCAAGCGCCATATTCACCTCATAAATATATTTTTCATTAAGAAGATGATACTTTATTAAAGTTCAAGGTACTTACATAATTGAATTTCCAAAGGTATTTACAATTCCCCATTAATCATAGTTATAATTTAAAATGTATAATGAACATTTTAAAAATTCCCTTAGGACAGAATAAAACTGCTGAAACGTTTTCACAAGAACTTTTGTTCTCTTAATTTTTATTTTTAAACAATTTCCAAAATCTAAAGTATGTATGAAAAATCTTCTAGAAATCTTAAAAAAACAAGGTTAAATGACCCATACATGCAAGAATATCTGATAGTTTTAAATATATTGGAATAAATAAAGACTCTTATTAAATAAAGACAGGAATTCAAAATGTCCTTTTTAATCGCATTAATTTAAAAATAAATGACATATATTTTTTTGTTTTGTATAAATATTAAGTATTATATACATATAATTTTATATGCATTTGTATGTTACCATATGATTATTGTAAGAAATCTTGAATATTCGAGTTTAAAGAAAATTAATCCTTATGAAACAAAAATTAATAATCATTATCAGTACATAAACTTTTTTGCAGTCCATTCTGAAGACATACTCTGCTCACTGAAGCCAGCCAGCTTTAACGATGTTAACTATATTTTAATTTGCCAATAGTGCATCCGCGTCTTGGGACCCGTCCTCTATATCCTTTACACTGCTGATATTCCTAATCATCCCGACACCTTTCTGGCAACATTTGCAGATGACACCGCCATCCTATCATCCAATTCCGATCCTGAAATAGCATCCTTAATCCTGCAAAGACACCTTTGTCTTATCGAGGACTGGTGTAATGCTTGGCGTATTAAGGTTAATGAAAGCAAATGCACCCACGTCACCTTCACCCTTCGACGCAAATCCTGTCCAATGGTTCATTTCAATTCCATACCGCTTCCTTCCTCAGACACAGTCCGGTATCTTGGCTTACTACTAGACAAAAGATTGACGTGGAACCCACATACAAGACTTAAACGAAAAGAACTCAACAGACGATTCGGACAGTTATACAGACTACTAAACAGAAAATCTAAGCTTACAGTAGACAACAAATTATTACTTTACAAGACAATACTGAAGCCAATCTGGACCTACGGACTTGAACTGTGGGGGACAGCTAAACGTTCTAACATCAAACGCATTCAATCCTTTCAATCCAAAGTCCTGAGAATAATAGTTAATGCTCCTTATTATATATCCAACTATACCTTGCACCACGACCTTAATGTTCCATTTATTTCAGACCTGATTCCATCTAAATTTTCCAAATTCCACCAGAACCTCATTCATCATCCTAATCCTCTAGCACAATCCCTATCCAGCTCCACTCATCCATACAACCCTCCTAGAAGGTTGAAACGGCAGTGGCCCCGAGACATATTGTAAACATATATTCTGGAGTTCTGACACTGGTCAGATTCTCCTCTCATGTGCGGTGTGATTGTGGCTGTGGCGCCCTCACTTAGCTTCCGCTGGCTCTCACCAGTGAAGCGGCTGAGAGGGAGGCGCAGGGATTCTCTGGACTCTGCTTGTCCTTCCACAAGTGGGGGGACAAGCCCCGTCCGCGGCTCCCGAGCTGATTGTAAATATTGTACATAGGTATGAATGTGACATGTTTTGTTTATTTATTTGTTAACTTCATTTATTTGTATTTATTTTTTAGCGTGTTGCTAATAATTTAATAACGTACACAGTTTCACACAAACAACACTTTATTTAATCCCAGTATAACCTCAGATCTTTTTTTCCAACCGCCAAAATCCACCATATGTTTCTATCAATTGATAACAATTATCAAAAATACTATATCATTCTGAGGAAGGTAATAGTTGGTTTGCTAAAATAAATTTATAATTAGAACAATAATAGTAAGAAAAATAATGAATAATTAAACTGAAGACAATAATTGAAAATTTCGAGATATTAAATTTATATAAAAATCAATGCTGCATTACATTAGCAAACCAACTTTACCCAACCGCTTCGGCGTCATGTGACACCGTTGCTACATCATCTCCCTCCAATGACTTCGTCGCAGAAGCGCAGAGGAAGCTTCAGGATACGTCCACGACGTGTCCGTTGCTCCGTAGGGGCTTGGTCTTCCTGTTCTTCTAAGTCGGAGTCATTTAACGCTGGTGCATCCGAGGTAGCAGTTGTTGCTTGTGGTTGTGAGTTGCTACTACCAGAGCCTTCATCGTCCTGCAACAGATACGCTGGTTTCAGTCTGTCAATAGTGACTGTTCGTGGTCCTGAAGGCAGCTGCACGGAAAAGGTCTTCTCACTTCTGCTGAGAACTTGGTGTGGACCGGTGTAAGGGGGTGTCAACGGTTTATTTACTTTGTCATTCCTCATAAAAACATGAGTGCAGGTTTGAAGGTCTCGATGCACAAATGTCTTGGCTGTCGAAGACCTGTGTATCGCTGGCCTTAACTGTACCATATGCTCTCTAAGGTTTTGTACAAAACTCTCGGTGCTCGGAGTTTGCCTGGACTGTACTATGAGTTCGCCTGGTAGCCGGAGGGGTTGGCCGTATGTCATCTCGGCTGCACTAGTAGCATTGTCATCACGGAGTGATGAGCGCAGGCCGAGAAGTACCATAGGCAGCTTGGTCGTCCAGTGATTCCCATCCAGCTGTGCTGTGAGGGCCGTCTTCAGAGTGCGATGCCAGCGTTCGACACATCCATTCGCCTGGGGATGGTATGAGGTAGTCCTTATACGCTGGAATCCTAGAGCCTTGGATAACTCGAGGAACAGATTGGACTCAAACTGTCGCCCTTGATCTGTGGTGATCCTAACGGGTACTCCGAAGCGTGTAATCCACGAGAAACACAAAGCTTTAGCGCAGGTGGTTGCGGAGATATCTTCGATAGGTTATGCTTCCGGCCATCTAGTGTATCTATCGACTATGGTCAAGCAATATCTCATACCATCTGAAGAAGGAAGAGGTCCTATAATATCCATGGGGATATGTTCAAACCGACCTACTAATGGAAACATTCCAGGTGGTGCTATTGTATGGCGTTGCACCTTGGATCGCTGGCAGGCGATGCAGGCTCGAGACCACTTCCCAATATCTATGTTCTGGTTAGGCCAAAAATATTGCTGTTTCACTAGCCTACGTGAACCGCGAATCCCAGGATGACTCAATCCGTGAAGATGACGAAATGCGGAATGACGAGTACTCTCAGGCAGGTACGGTCGTGCTTTCGACGTCGACATTTCGCAGAGGATAGGTCTTGCATGGTTAGGAAACTCAATCCATTTAAGTTTCAGGCTGGGATTCTTGAATAGCTCTTGCATGGTCGTATCGTTAGCCTGAGCTTCCGCGATCGCCTCAATTCCATCAGGGCCATGGATCTCTTCCACCCTGGAAAAAGCATCTGCAACATCGTTTTCAGTTCCTGGAATGTGTCGGATGTCGGTGGTAAACTGACTTATATAGTTTACGTGTCTGATACGAAACGGGGTGGAAGTTTCAGGTTTCTGCTGAAACGCGTATGTGAGCGGTTTATGGTCAGTCCATATTACGAAATGTCGCCCCTCGATGTATGGAAGGAAATGTCTTATGGCCTGGTCGATTGCGAGAAGTTCCCTATCGTATGTTGTGTAGTTGCGTTGCGCCGAGGTGAAGTTCCGGGAGAAAAATCCAAGAGGTTTCCAAGTTCCTTCATCCTTCTGTTGGAGAACTGCGCCCATGGCGATACTAGAGGCATCACAAGCCAACACCAACTCAGAGTTCGGCTTGGGATGAGCAAGTATCGCAGCATTAAGAATAGCTTCTCTGCAACTTTCGAAGGCCTTGATGCTCGTCTCGTTCCATACGATAGGTGTCTTGTCCTTTTTCTTTGCTCTGGTTCCGGTACCGGGAATCGAACCCGAGCCTCCTGGGTGAGAGCCAGGTATCCTTTAGGAGATGATGTAGCAGTTCGAAATACCATTCTCCGCTGGGAACGGAGTAAATGGTAGGTTCCGATACATTTGCTGGCATTCCTTTTGAAGTTAGGCCCGTTATTTTATCAACCAATTGACGACCCGCTAGATCGACCATGATCTGGTAATGGTACAGAAAGTCCGCCCCTATTATAGGCTGTCCTACGTCCGCTAAAATAAATCGCCAGGTCAATTTTCGCCTCAGACCTAAATCCAAAGAGACGAGTTGTTCCCCGAAGGTTGGAATCGCGGTCCCGTTGGCTGCATATAAGACGAAGTCGCTGTATTTTGCCTTCTTCTCCTTCTTCGCTGGTAAAACAGATAACGTGGCTCCGGTATCCACCAAATATCGACTTCGAGATTGACGGTCTATTACGAATAGGCGGCGGTGAGAGATCATAGCAACGGGTTCCGCCCCTGCCGTCGCTACATCTAGTTTTCCTGATGCTTATTCGTCGGAGTAGAGGATTTCCAATCGCAGGGTGATCGACATTTAGTAGCCTTGGCACGGAATTTATCATGATAATAGCAGAGTTGACGACCTTTACTATTACTTCTACTGCGAGGTCCAGTTGAAGAAGTTTCGGGTAAGGTATGTTGTTCTCTCCTCATTTCCAGAGCTGCTATTCGTTTCGTAAGTTCTTCTATGGCTGCTAGTAACTTTCCACTCGGATCAGTAGGTCGGGAGGTTCTCATCTCAGCTACCTCACAAACTGCAGGATCATAAATCTCTGAAATACGGTCGGCTATATGACTAAGTTTCGTGAGATCCCGTTGCTCCGTTGTCGCTAGTGCCACCTGCATGTTATCAGGTAGCCCTCTCAGCCAAATCGACTTGAGTAGGTCATCCGATACCATGCTACCCCCTAATCGCTGCAACTCTCTCAAAAAATGCGATGGTTTCCGATCTCCCAGACGCTGGTTCTCTAATAATTTTCGGATTCGGACATGCTCAGATTCGCCAAAACTTGCCATTAGTCTTTCCTTTAAAACTTCGTAGGCGTTTTCATTAGGTGGAGATCTAACCAAATCTATCACGTCCCTCACGGCATCTCGATCTATTTGTGAAATTACGTATCTGAAACGTGTTAGCGGAGCTTTTATATTGTGGAGAGCAAAAACTGTCTCACATTGAATGAAAAAAATCTCCGGATCGTTCTTTATAAAAGATAGGGAGCTGGGCTTTAACAGTTGCGGCCGAAGTAGCTTCAACCTGCTATGGTGAAAGGACCAGACCTTTATTTTCCTCATTTTCGTCATCTAACGTAAGTAGATCGAATTCTGAATACATTGTTAAAAAGTCAAGTGCTACTTACAGCATGTAGAAAATCTCGTCGGGGTCACCACTTTAGCGTGTTGCTAATAATTTAATAACGTACACAGTTTCACACAAACAACACTTTATTTAATCCCAGTATAACCTCAGATCTTTTTTTCCAACCGCCAAAATCCACCATATGTTTCTATCAATTGATAACAATTATCAAAAATACTATATCATTCTGAGGAAGGTAATAGTTGGTTTGCTAAAATAAATTTATAATTAGAACAATAATAGTAAGAAAAATAATGAATAATTAAACTGAAGACAATAATTGAAAATTTGGAGATATTAAATTTATATAAAAATCAATGCTGCATTACATTAGCAAACCAACTTTACCCAACCGCTTCGGCGTCATGTGACACCGCTGCTACAATTTTGTCTATAAATTTTGTTATTGTATACGTTTATTTATTTTCATTTTATTTTATGTAATTTGACTTTCGTTTTGTTTATATTGTAAATATTGTATGAATGAGATCCTATAGCACTATTATTATTGTCTATTATGACAAATTGTAATATATACGAATAAAAAAAAAAAAAAAAAAAAAAAGTAGTGCATCCATTTCCTCATCGGTCTTCATCTTCCATATGCCGTTTACTTGGGTTGCTCCGCAGATTCTTCTTATTACCTTTTTTTTTTTAACACTTATAATTTGCAGTAGTCGTTTTTTTGTTAAATACCAAGTCTCGAATCCATATATAACTATATGCTCTCTTTTTTCAAAACTTCAAAATAGTCAAGTATAATCATCAATTAAAATAAAATAATGCCAGAGAGCAAAAACCTGGAGTTCTTAAGATCAATCATTCATATATGTAACATCAAGATAAATGTTATGACGGTGCTCTTAAGTCATTTTTTGTGACCACTTGAAATCTAGCAGTTCCCACATGTTGATAAGATCGTATCAAAAGGGCTTCGTCTGTTTTATTAACATCACTACGTGATGATTGAATGAACAAGATAAAGCTGAAAGTGTGTGATAAGTCACTATCATGACTGCACTCCACTATCAACACATTTATGATAAATATGCAATAGCCATATTTTTGGTTAACTTTTGCAAATTCATTTAACGCCACTTTATGCTACTGTGGTTAATCAGACGATTCTACAGTGGGAGTCCTTAATTTTGCTTATACAGATTTAATTAGGATGGGATCTTTAACGAGTGTCTGACATTGCAAATGCTCAGGAAAGGCATTTTGCTTCTCATCCAAAAGCATGAGTGAGGATTCCTTATTCCTTAAAAAAATTCCAGGGACATCTACCATGTTTGAACCCATGACCCGGTGTATAGAAGGGTATTATTAGCCATATGCTAGACACTGTCCCACAGAAGACCTCTGACTTTTATTTCTTCATATGTGTATATAACAACTGTATGTTTTAATATAACTTGGAAAAAAATATTTATTTTTTTAAGGTT
>JAJSOM010000268.1:0-19150 GCA_023052935.1 Piezodorus guildinii
TTTTATTTGTAATTCTTTATTTAATTTCTTTCTCTCCGTATTTCTCCATTCGCATCTGTCAGAAGCTATCTGTGACCATAAGCAAACGTGCTATATAAAACTTCCTCAGCAGGCATGATATACATGGGGAAGGAAAGTGCCCAGCACCACCTCTAGTCTGGGATTTAATTTAGCCGAGGAGATCTCTCATTCAGCTTATTTTCAGCATTCTTCTGATAGACATTTCAGTTGATTACATGTTTATAAGTCTGCTGTAGTTTCCATGCAGTTTACTATGAAAAAGCGAATAGAGAGTTCGAATACGTAGGTCAACTGTTGATTGTTTTAAGTCCGGATGTCCGGATTTTTGTTTACGTACCAAGCTGTAATTAATTAAAACCAGCTATTCCCCGTGACTTCACCCGCATCAATTTCTGTTCAAGCAGGATTTAGAAGTTTTTAAAATAATATATTTTTAAGTACTTCTGCGGAACGATATTTTTGTTTTATTTTCTTGTAACAGAAGAACATACTGATTTCCATTGCAACCAGAGATATAGTTGGCAGTGTGAAAAGGAGTCTTGACGTAAAATTTTTTCTAAGTTTAAATGTTTGCCCCTGTGATTTATTAATTGTTGCGGGAAAAATAAGTGACTTCTACTTGCACTCTCGGAATCCGCTCTTTACTGAGCAAAACAATTTAACTCGCCCATTTGAGTCTCCACGATACTATCAAATTAATTATATTCACAGGATACAAGTTCACAAGCAATTCCGCGTTGTGCAACTTTCTGAACTCTCAACTATCTTCAGACCACATACTTTACGTAGTACCTTATTTTCGAAAACCTTAGGACGTAGTTCACCCCTTCGAAATAAGCGGCCACCTTTCCCATCCTTAATGGACCGGCAGAAGAATAATATTTTTATAAATTCTGACCTTTAATCGTTTTTTCTCACCTCTTCTTCATACTAATGACAAATGTTATATAAGAAAAAATAATTTCCATTAAATTTGTGAATTAGGAAGCCGCAAGCTAAGTCATTTAGCAACTGAATAATAACTCGCATTTCCCACCTTTAACCGGGACTTTATTTCCTCCTGGATTCCTTTTTTTGTCATTATCATTGAACCTAAATACTTAAATTTCTCAGCTTGTTAAAAAGTATGTCCTAATATATCGATATCACCAAGATCGTCACCGTTTCTGCTACTAATCAAATATTTCTTCTTATCGGTATTTATTTCGAGGACTATTTCTTTACCAGTTTTTATTAACGCACTTGTATTTAGTTATATAGTTCTCGTGTCTTCACCTAGCAGTACTAAATCATCGGCGTATCCCAGAACCGGAACCTTGTCACCCATATTTAAATCTTTCTGGATGGAAGTCACCTTTTTTATTACATATTCTAAAGTAATCATCTCTTCTTCAAATTTAAGACAAATGTTATATAATAAAAAATAATTTCCATTAAATTAGTGAATTGGAAACTATCGACTAACTTTTGATTCGAAGAACTCGTAACAGAGAGAGAACGTGTCAAAAGAATATTTGATTAATGCCGCGGAAAATTAGCTTTATTAAATATAACCGTTGGAACATGTAAAATTAAGTAATAATTAATGATGATTTAGTACTTGGCCAAGATGAATCGATGCAGGCACTTTGGAACTCATCAAGAACAATTAGCTAATGAAATGAGAATTAATGATTATCCCAAAAGAGAGCGCCTCCTTAACCTCACCTTAAGTTCGAAGTTAATCTTCTCTCGGCTTTGTATAATTACATCCATTAAATTAAAACATTATTCTTTGTTTGTAAAAAGTTGTTTTAGAACGTTACTTAGTAAATATAGCTAACTGGAAGGAATTAATCCCGTCGGCGGCAGTAAATGAAACAACTTTTTTTTTTTTTTTTTTTTTTTTTTATTTCTTTATTGAGATATATTACAATTTGTTACAAAATGAACAATAATAATATTGATAAGAGACCACATTCATACTATATATACAGAAAATAATAATAATGGTCAAATTACATAAAATATAACATAAATAAATTCATATATATACAATAAATTAATAATAATAAATAAAAAACAAAACAAATCGAAACAAAAACCTATTATTGAGATAAATAAAAAGTTGGCAAATAAATAAACATCTTACCCACAATCATAACTATATACAATATATACAATTGCTAAGGGACCCCAGCAAGCGCTTTTCCCTCCACTTGTGGAGGAAAAAGCGGAATCCAAGAGATCCCAGCGCCTCTATCTCAGCCGCATCACTGGTCTGAGCCAGTGGAGGCTGAGTCAGGGCGCTGTAGCCACAAACATACCGTACATGAGTGGAGGATCTGACCATTGTCAGAACTCCAATTTAAATGTTTACAATAGGTCTCGTGGCCACTGCCGTTTCAATCTTCGAGGAGGATTGTAGGGATGGGTGGTGCTGGATAGGGATTGCGCTAGAGGGTTAGGATGATGAGTAAGGTTCTGATGAAATTTGGAAAATTTGGATGGTACCAGGTCTAAAACAAAACGGAATATTAAGGTCATGGTGTAGGGTACAGTTGGTAACGTAATAAGGAGCATTAACTATTGTTCGGAGGACTTTGGATTGGAAGGATTGGATGCGTTTGATGTTAGAAAGTTTAGCTGTCCCCCACAGTTCAAGTCCGTAGGTCCATATAGGTTTCAGTACTGTCTTGTATATTAGTAATTTGTTGTCAACAGTAAGATGAGATTTTCTGTTTAGTAGTCTGTATAACTGGCCGAATCTGCGGTTGAGTTCTTTTCTTTTGAGTCTTGTATGTGGGTTCCACGTCAGTCTTTTGTCTAGTAAAAAGCCGAGATACCGGACTGTGTCTGAGGAAGGAAGCGGTATGGAATTGAAATTAACCGTTGGACAGGATTTGCGTCGAAGGGTGAATGTGACGTGAGTGCATTTGCTTTCGTTCACCTTAATGCGCCAAGCATTGCACCAGTCTTCGACAAGGGAAAGATGCTTTTGGAGATTTAGCGATGCTACTTCAGGATCGGAATTGGATGACAAAATGGCGGTATCATCAGCAAATGTTGCCAGAAAGGTATCGGGATCGGTAGGAATATCGGCGGTGTAGAGGATGTAGAGGACGGGTCCTAAGACGCTGCCTTGAGGAACACCGGCCTCAACAGTATAATGTTTGGAAAATTCGGAACCACTGCGAACTCGGAAGGAGCGGTTTGATAAATAGGATCGGAGGATTAGGTATAAGGATTGAGGTAAATGGGTTTTGAGCTTAAAGAGCAGTCCCGGGTGCCACACCCGGTCAAAAGCTTGAGCTATGTCCAGAAAGGCACCCGAACAATACTCCTTGCACTCAAGGGCGGAGGAAATGTGGTCTACAACTCGGAGTCCTTGGTGAACCGTGGAATGTTGAGGACGAAATCCAAACTGATGTGAAGGAAAATTGTGAAATTTGGCTAGGATTCGTTTTAATAGGAGTTTTTCGAAGATTTTGGAGAGGATCGGGAGCAGGCTAATTGGTCTGTAAGATGAAGTGCTGTGGGAAGGTTTGCCTGGTTTTAGGAAAAGGATGATAGTTGAATGTTTCCATATGAGAGGGAAATAGGTAGTGCGTAGGATACAGTTATAGAGATATGCAAGAAATGTAATGGCTTTGGGAGGAAGTTGTCTTAAGATCTGAGGAGTAAGGAGGTCGTATCCTGGGGATTTACGGAGAGGAAGCTTTTTAAGAAGATATTTAACCTCAGATGGATTAACTGCTTTAGGTGGTAAGGATAGTGGTATTGGTGACATAAGGAACTCTTCAACTGTTGCAGTATGGGTTGGATTGAGCTCAGGATGAGGAGTGAAAACTTTGGAAAGGTGCTGCGCGAATTCCTCGGCTTTATCCTTGTCGGAAGCAGCCCAGGAACTATCACAGCGCCGAAGAGGGTGGGAAATGGTGTGGGATTTTAGAATTCTCTTCGTGACATTCCATAGGGAATTGTCACGAGTCGAGAGAGAGGAGAGGTAGGAATTGTAGGATTGGGAACGGAATATCGCCAACTCCCGCTTTAATTTTCTACAAAGAAAGTTGTAAGAGCGGCGATCTTCTGGGTGGCGGGTGCGTTGCCATAATGATCTGGCTCGGCGTTTGGTGTTGATGAGGTCCTTCAGGTGTTGTGGTAAATGGCTTTTGTTAGGAATTCTTTGGGATTGTTTGGGAGAGGAGGCAGTCCAGGCAGCTTGTTGAATTGTGGTTGTAAAGGAAAATAAGGCATCATCTAGGTCAGTTTGGGTTTTGAGAGGTACTCTGAGGTCAATATCATTGGTAAGGATTTCGCGGAAGAGGTTCCAGTTGACAGGGCCTCTAATGAATGACGGTGGGAAAGGTTTCGGAATAGGAGTTATGGATACATTTAGGATTAATGGACTATGATCAGAGGATAGTTCATCAAGGCGAGTTACGGAATAGTTCAGGGAGCCTAATCCGCAGTGGATGAAGAAGTCGAGGATGTCAGGATTACGGTTAGGATCTGTCGGCCAGTAGGTAGGAGAATCGGGAGGTAGGAGATGAAAGCGTTGGGAGTTGAGTGCAGACTGCAACGTCCGTCCACGAGAATTGGTGGTTCTAGAACCCCACTGTTGATTCTTAGCGTTTAAGTCGGCACCCAAAATGAAGTGATTTCCCAAGGAGTTGAGGAAGGATCCAAATTGGGCAGAGGAAATAGGATGTTTAGGAGGGCAGTATGCTGATGCGATGATAAGCGGAAAGGAAAAGGTTTTGATTACAATGGAAGTTGCTTGTAGGTAATCGTGGGCGGGAAGTGGGTGTAAGTGATGGGTGACGGATCGGCGGACAATGACAGCAGTACCGGCATGGGCTTTGCCGTCTGGATGGTCTGTCCGGTATGTTATGTATTCTGGTATTTTGAAGTACTGTTTAGTGGTTAGTCTAGTTTCAGTAATGAGTGCAACATCAATGTTTTTGTCTTGCAGTACGGCTGTAAGTTCGTCAGTGTGAGTTCTAACACCATTCGCATTCCAAAGGAGAATGGATAAGGAATTAGGTGAGGTCATTTATGGTTTTTGTAAGGCAGGAATGAGATTTGATACAAGGTTTGTAAGGAGTGATATTAGGGGCATAACAAGGGATTTAATTTCGGAGATAAAGGATGTCATCAAACTGGTAAGGTCTGTGGCATTTGAAGGAGGAGGGATATGAGAGATTTGTGGTTGATTAGGATTTTTAGGATTGGTTACATTTTGAGGAAGAGGTATATGTGGAATGGATTGAGGTACATTCTGTAGTTCCGGCAGGGCCACGGCTTCAGTACTTTGATTCCCACCTCCAAGTAGGTGGGCAAATGATACATTGGCATCAATAAGTTTTGAGGGTTCTCTTCTGTTTCTTACTTGTCTTGCTGTTTCATCCAGTACTTGAGGTTTTTGAAACCTGGTCCTCAGTTCCTTATAGATTTGGCATCCTTTATAGTTGGCTGGGTGGTCCTTGAGGCAATGAGCACATACAGCTGGTGTTGATTTTGGTTTTGTACACTCCACAGACTTGTGCTGTTCACCGCATTTCACGCATCGAGGTATGTGATGACAATAGCTTTTAGTATGTCCATATGCTTGACAGTTATGGCACTGAACTATCTCCTTCTTTATGTAAGGTTTTTCAACTCTTACGCTGGTATAGTACAATCTATTGAGGTCATAGATTTTTTCAACTCCTTCTGCTGGTTCCAAATCCACAAAAAAGAGAGGTAGAGGAATTTTATCCTTTAGGACATTAGTGACTTGCCGCACTTTATAGCCCATCTCCGTTAGTTCTTCTTTAATTGCTTCAACTGGTGTCGAGGGGTGTAGGTTTCTGATTACTACCCTTAAAGCTCTCTCTTGGCGTAGCTGATAGGTATGGAAATCTGCTTTGGTTTCAGTTAAATATTTCACTATTTTTCTATATGTCTCGGCAGTAGTAGGAGATATTTTGGTATCATTGATTCTACTCATACAGTAGTAGCTGGTAGATTCGGTAATTTTGTTCAATTGCGCACACAACAACTGGAAATTTCTGATATTTTTGACAAATATGGGAGGAGGCCGTGGTTCACTGGGTATAGGAGTAGATTCCATGTTTTCTTTTTCATTATGCAAAATCTGAAAAGGATTTGGGGTGAAAAACGGCGATTCGTCAGTCATCCCTTGTGACGATGTGCCAGGTTGTGATTCAGATTCTGAATTAGTACCTGAAGGGGTTGCTTGTAATCTTTTATTAGTATCACGGCGAGGTCTTTGTTTCGTAGGGGACGGGATTGAACCACTAGATCTAGATCTTTTAGTTGAAGCTTTGGAGGACATTACTTGATGATAATATCGCATTTCATGTAAGGAAAATAATTAAATAATAACCAGATGTGGGGGGAAAAAAAATAACTTAAGAAAAGTTAAGCAAGACCAGCCTTGCCTAGCTATTGGCAATCAGCTGATATGAAGAGGTGACTCAGCATTCACTTTACAGTGTAAATTGTAACCCAACTTACCGTTGTTTGCTCCAATATTTACTGTTGTTGTTATCCTGAAGCCTAGTGATGTTTTCAAGACTTTTCTGAAGTGATATCCAACTGAAAAAGCAAGAAATCCAAGAGCCGATTTGAAAGATGACCGCTATACTCTTGCGCATGCGCAGAACTCAGTGCAGAACAGAAGTGTGTGTCAGGTGATGGCACAACTGAACATTGATCGTACATTGATTTCGTGCAGATCTGCTCAGTATAGTGTTATCACGTGGTTTTCTAGAAGCCAAAGCGGAACTTCCCGATGACTAGGCTCTCGGTCGAGATCCGCTTCTGGGCTCCTCGAATCACCGCGGCTGTTTCAAAATGAAACAACTAAATAATATTTTTTCAACTTTTTAGTGCTTGGCAACGTTTCGACCCCCATTGTGGGTCACCATCAGGGCAAACAAGATACAATGTCAATAACATTAAATACAGTATTATATGAACTATTGAGCTAGAGAACGTTGTTACGAAAATATAAAAAAAGAAGAAATATATTCCTAAAGAAGTCAATTAATTAATTTACAATGGCTATAGCATAATAATGAGTTCAAAAGAGTAGAACGAAAAAATAAATTGATGAATGGGAATGAAATGGGTTTATCCAGTTGTCACCGGGCACCTGGAGAACAGAAGTCAACTGCCCTCTCAACTGGACCAACCAAAGTCTGTCATCAAATTTATTGCACAACATCAATGATGCAGTTTTTACTTTCAAAGACTTATATATAGCGCGGTTCTTAAGAAATATATATATTGTTATTTATAAAGTTATAGATTGTAATGTTGAGTAACGAAACGCGGATAAAGTAAAGCCATTCTTACAGGTAATAATTTAAAATGCTTCATTATTTAATCTAAATTATTCAAGGCCGGCAGATGACCGTAGGATTTATTAAGGGAGTAAAACATCCTTGGTTATGGTGTCCTTTGGAGGGGACGTAAGATAGAGGACCCGAGCTGTTGCGATGTCAGTACTCTTTGAAGATCCCTATCGTAATTTATCAAGAATAGGCAACATTTAGGACACTTAATTAGATGAATAAATAAAAAACGCTGCAAATTATTACTCAATTGCTTATTATTTTTTATTCGTTTTTCGGATTCTAAGCACCTTGAATTGTAAGCTCTGAAATTTTGATCGGGGGGTAATTTTTTTTTTTTTTTTTTTCGATTACAAAGATTCTTTTTTGAAAGTAATAAACTAAAATACAGGTTTTCATATAAACACCATAATACTTTTATTCAACATTATTTTTTTATGAAAACCTAAAATCAATTTAAACTATTGAGGTAAGAGGTGATAGTATTTTCGGCGCACCAGTTTTTTCTGTAAAACTATTTGGTTATAAATTCATTTTTTTTCCTATAATATACAAAGGAATTTTATTTCCTAGAGTTTTTAGATATCCAACACCTTATACTAAGGGAGCATTGTGGTTCATTGGATAGAGCTAAAGTTTTCTGGGTCACGGGTTCAAACCCGACTGTCGTAGGATAAATATTTACCCTTACTATTAAAAGACATTTTTCTGGATTTATTTTTGCAGTGAAATCTATAAGTTGCGCAGTATGGTGTGGTGCAATTCAGGACGGATGAAATTCCATATCGGATGACCCTTCCTCTACTGCTCTACTTAGGACTGATGGTTGTTCCATGTCCCGTCTAAGCTTGTGCCATTGGATTCCAGTGATCTTAACTGCTGGGGTCACATGTCACGCTGGCGTCACCGTTGTCAGTATCGAGTTGTACTTTCTTATTAGTTTTTTTTTTAACTTAAAAAATAACAATAATATTTTTTCAAGAACGAAGCCACTTGTGAGCTTTATTAAATAAGTTTGAAAATCATTCACTGAGACTTAAGATTAATAAATGCTGCAGATTATTCCACAATGGTTTATTATTTCCAAATAACTATATTAGGGTATAACTGTTTATATAGCTTTTAATAGTCAATTAACTAATATAAAATGTAATGAATAATTCAAAGGAATGGTCAATTACCACTGCTGATTTCAACGATTCATTCTATTTGTCGAGGTGTTCTGAAATTAAATCTCAATACCCTATAGACCCTGTAGTTCAATGAACCAAAAAATTAAAGTTCAATATGAAATCATATCAATAGGTAAAAATACTGAGAAGCCAGGCAGGTAAACAATATTAAATATTGTCAATATTTTTACTCAAACATGTAAGCCATCACCAGGCCAGCAAGCAATCAGATAAATATGGTTACTGTAAGACAATGCAAGTAATGATGACTGTCACAGAATAAAAACGCGGCAAATTATTAAACAATGGTATAATATTTCCAAATAACTATATTAGGGTATAACTGTTTTTATATCTTATCGATTTTTCTTTATTTTCAATAACTACAGAGTTTTGGTGGAATTATATCAATTATCATTTGTATATTCAAGTCACAAAAACTTTACATTATCATATGTATCTCTTTTGCTCTGATGTTTGCAGCGCTGATGATGGCTCACAGGTTTGAACCGAAACGTCGGCAAAACTAAAATATTTAAAAAAAGACTGACTTCCGATTATTTCTACCTCTCAGAACATCTTATATTCTCTCTTTATATCAATAATAACCAAGCTATCAGGGAATCACATCTCTTATAAGTTGTGGCTTGACCATATAAGATTTCTTTTGTCTTTTTCAATCGCGTTTTCTTGATCTAGAAAGTAATTTCAATTTTTCTCAATCTTCAATAACAACCGATTTTTGGTGAAATTACATCTATTATAGTTTGTGGCTTTAATGAACACATATACTTTTTTTTTTCTGTTAATCGCGTTTTACTGATTCTAAAACTCTACATATTTTCCTATATCTTAAAATACAAAACAAATTATGGCAGTCTTTATGGATGAAATTTCAATTTTTTTTCTTTTTCTCTTTATTAAAATTATTCTCAGTTTTTCGGCTAAAAACACTCAAATTGTTTTCCCTATCTTAAAAAATAACAGAGTTATTGAATTAATTCACTTTTAATCGGCCGCCATTTAAAAAACAATCAGCTGATATCAACTTTATTGAATCTAAAACTCTAAACATATTTCTCCCCATCTTCAAATATAACTGAGTTATTGGATTATTTATGGGATTTTTTCACATTTTCTTTTAACTCGTTTTTATAATTATTAGCGGTTTATTTTTTGTTTTGTTTTTTTTTGTTAAAAAAAAACTATAAATTTTTCCTATATCTTGAAAAATAACTGTGTTGATTTACTAAATCCCATTTAATCAGTTTCCATAACCAGCTGATATCAACCTCTAGGTGTTAGGATTATCGTAGCATTGACTATTACTTTGTGACGAATTTAAAAAAAAATTGGTAGAATAGTATTGGAGAAATATCATAAAAATTTTATGGAGGGATAATTTAATATTTTCATTGGTCGAATACAAAGGTTCATTATTGAAAATAAAAAACCAATAATACAAAAATAATTATTACAATTAAATTAAAAGCAATCTATTGGATATAAGAAGATAAACCTCTTAAAGAAGAAAACTAACCAGACATGACAATATAAGCAATAAAGTCGACCGCATGATAAATAATATATTCTGCTTAAAATAGTTGAACCAAGTTTCATGAAACTGAAAAATGCAATCTTAATTAAGAATCATACAATAATTACTTGGAAAACTCTAATAACTGGATGTACTGTAATAAGTTTTAATCAAAGTTATAAACTCATGATTCAAATTCATCTGAAGAGAATATAAATTTGACTTGATTAAAATAAAAGATAATTGACAAAGGAAAAGCGATGGAATGAGATGTGCTTCACTAAATGTCCGCTCAGAGCGCCACCTTACAAACGGGTCCCAACAGCTTAGCCAAGCTACATATCATATTGAAAGCGGTCTTTCGAAAGGCCCAATATGTCTAAAATTAATATTATAAACTCATGTATCGAATTGTTAGTATGCATCAAATAATCTAAATTCAATTAAACTCTTTCCCTTTACCATTTCATGTAGTCAGAAAGAAACAATCAATGTTCTTATATATTTTTCAGTGTGAAAATAATCAGTGTCACTACAACCCATGTAGGGTCTTGATTGAGTTCAGTACATGTAGAGAATCGAAATGTTTGATTGATAACATCCGTGCAAGGTGGCGATTAGGCCTAGACCTTGCTCAGCCATCAAAATTACTCCCCAATTTCTGGTACCCACTTCATGGCTAGGTGTGCCCAGTACGGTCTGCTTTTTTAATTTGAAACATTTATATTTCCGATAATGATGAAAGGCATAAATCTGGTCATTTAAATGAGTTATTGAAGTGAACCGCTAAAGTTACGGGTTTTTGTTTTTTGTAAAAAAAAAAGATATACATTTAATGATTATTTTATTTTATTTTACTAGAAATTCATCTCAATCCAAATGTAAACATGCCACCTTCACCCTTCGAAGACAATCCTGCCCTCCAGTTCTCTTTAACTCCATTCCCACCCCATTGTCTGACACAGTTCCATATCTTGGCTTCCTTCTAGACAAAAGACTAACTTGGAACCCGCATACTAGACTTAAACGACAAGAACTTAATCGAAGATTTGGCCAATTATACAGACTACTGAACAAAAATTCTAAACTATCCATAGAAAACAAACTGCTAATATACAAGACAGTACTAAAAACCTATCTGGACCTACGGACTTGTACTGTGGGAACAGTCAAATTTTCTAATATACAACGCATCCAATCCTTCCAATCCAAAGTTCTTCGAACAATAGTTAATGCTCCTTATTATGTCATCAACCATACCTCACACCGCATCCTAAATATTATCGTACATTTATTTTAGATCTTATACCATCAAAATTCTCTAAATTCCATCAGAACCTTACCCATCAGCCCAATCTGCTGGCTCAATCCTATCCAGCTTCTCACACCCATACCACCCCCTTGTATATAGGTATGAGTGACTTTTGTACATTTTCTTATTTATTAATTTTTGTATATATGTATATTCCATTATTATTTTATAAATTTATTGTTTTGTATATTTTGTGTGAATGTAGTATGAATGTTATACTTTATCACTATTAAAAATGTCCTAATTTGTAAAGATTGTAATACTCAACAAAATTGTTTCTGGAAAAAAAAAAAAAAATCAATATGACTGCAAAAAATGTATCATTGTGTCTCAGAAGGACATTACAATAAAATATTTACTAAGGGAAAGTGTAGTGTGTATAAGGAACAGTGGATTAGTACCCTACCCACTAAACCACGGGGTAGCGAGGTATAGCAATAGTCTACTGTACTCCGTGTTCCGGGCTCGAATCCTGACTAAGACAGAATGACTTATTCTGTTATTTCAGCCGTGGATCGACCACCACCAGGAGACCCTCCCGGGGCACAGCCTCTATAAAGTGGGTACCCAAAAATTTAGGGGAAACCTAGTAGTCAAGTGTGATTTCGGCCTAATCACCTCCTTGCAGACTACCGTTGTCCTATAAACAGTACGAATATCTGTATATAATGAACCCGAGACACTTCATTGGTTGTATGGGTACAGGTGTGTGTGTGTGTGTGTGTGTGTGTGTGTGTGTGTGTGTGTGTGTGTGTGTGTGTGTGTGTGTGTGAGTGTGTGTGTGTGTGTGTGTGTGTGTGTGTGTAAGGAAAGTCGAGATCAACAACTAAAATTCGAAGCAAAATGAAATTTTATATTTGAGACAATTATGTGCCTATAATTTTCAATCTCAATACATACATGGATTTAAAATTTTTTCGTTTTTACATCAATATAGTGAAATTATTCGTTGAATATAAATTGTTTTTTGAAAAAATGAAAAAAGGTGTATAATGCAGAGTAAAAAGGTTTTTTTCTGCAGCATGTCTAGTTTTAGTTCTAATATTGCTGTAAATATAAAAATTGTCTTAGATATGAAATTTCTGAATGTACAATTTTTCATTTTATTCCCAGACTACACAGAAATCTTTTCGCGGTGATAGTTCATTTGAGACCTCAAAAAGTGTATTTCCAATGAAAATTTTAATACAAAACAGTTGTTCACTATTAAAATACTTTACCATAGAGGCCTGTAAAAGTAAAAATAATTAATATTTATCATATTTTTACATCATAATGTGGTTTTCAATAAATATTCAACTTGTATATAAAGCTTATATAAAAGATGGCTTTAGGTATATTGGATGGTGTTCTGTTTTAAAACAAATTGAATTCTTTAATTGGTTTTACTTTTGTTCTGTTCTCTCCCTTTGTATTCTTTTATTCTCCTGTATTTTATTAATACACCTTCATCTGGGATATCTTTTTATATTTTCCGTTTCCGTCCATAGCTTCCTTTGATAACTCATATACGACCCCAAATACAAGACTCAAACTAATTAATTCCTAATAGCTATATTGAATATATACTTATTGCTATAAAAATTTAATAAATTTATTATAAAATAATCGTTAATATTAAAAAATGAAAAAAGCCTGCCAACAACTCCTGTAAACCTTCCTTAAATTTTCTAATTTAATAGTTTAATATTTCCAAAAGTGCCTAGTAGCACCCTTTGCTAGGCTTTAATTTATCAGAGAAGGTCTCTCATCCAGCTTCTATTCAGTCTTTTGCTTACAGGCATTTTAGCAGTTGGCATGTTGTTTTTAGGGGCTATTGTCCTGTTTGCGCAGTTTGGAATGAAAAAACGTGAGTCCTTATGTAGGATTTTATTGTATACGTACCAAAGTATATACTGTAGTTATGAGTCTTAATTAAAAAAAAAGAAAAAAAAAAGATTGCAGTGTAAGAGAGTGTAGTACTTTCAGTCGTTAGGTGATAGTCTTTCATTTCATCTTGACACGTGGGTTAGTCCTTGGTAACGTACAGAGTTGGTCTGAGGAATTTGGCTGTTATCGATAAAAATGGATGGACAAGTACTTTGTCCTAGTGTAAAAGGTTACATTTTTTGACTTCTCATGATTTAATCAAATTTTCCAAAGAGAGTAGCGATTGTTGGAGGATATGGAATTTTGGTTAGTTAATTTAAATAATAGACCATTGCAATCGGCGTACAAAACTTAGTTAGTTTCTTATGCTGCAACATACATAGAAACTAAATAACGAATAAAATAAAATTAAAAGCGGAGAAATAGCGTTTTTAACTTAGAAGTGGTGACCAAGCATATAGCCATCACCAACATACGGCTATAAGGTATATATATATATATATATATATATATATATATATATATATATATATATGTGTGTGTGTGTTTGTATGTATATGTGTCTGTATGTGTGTGTGTGTGTGTATAATGCATGCGTGTAGTGTTCAAGAGCATAAAATTAAAATAGGAACCAAAGCAAAAATAGAAAAATAGGGCACTGATGACCTTAGGGTTTTGTGCCTCGAAGCCCTAATAAACAAACGGCTATAAGGTATATAATTTATATATACCCTATATGTACTTTATAATTACCCTTCCCTTAAAATTTGAGGGCGTACGTTTCAAGATACGTAGATCCCAAATAATGAATAAAATCAACCTGTTTGTCTGCCGTCCGCGGCATTTTTCCGGAACTACTGGACCAATTTTTTCGAAATTTGCCAGAAGAATACGAGGACATGCAACGATGATCCGAACACCTAGACGCTGATTATAGCTGGTTATTTTTAAAAGTGATTTAATTCAATAACTCTGTTATTTTTGAAGATAGAAAAAAAAATGTATGAGTGGTTTTAGCCAAAAAAAAAAAAAAAAAAAAAAAAAAAAAAATGCGAATAATTTTAATAAAGAGAAAAAGAAAAAACAAACTAAATTTCCTACAAAACTAGGAGAGATACAGCGTTCTGAAATTATCAGTGATGATATGACATTTTCTAAAAATTATTTATTGCTTTTCATATTACCTAATTGCCTATCAATAGCTATTCAAACAGTTATATTCTAATACTGTTATTTGAAAATTTTTTTTTTAATAATGTTCGATTGAATGTACAATAGAAGTAAGGATAGAATCTAGTTTTGCAATGGTGATACAGACACCCGTTAGATTGAACAATGAACACTCCTGGCCCATAATCTATACACATCACCCACCATAAACCATCTACCATAGACATCTACACAGTACGTAATATATTACAGATTACAGAATTGCTTCCTCTGTAGATGTAAATGAGAGCCACGGATAGGTTGTGGCCGGAGGGTGAGTCGGCTCGTCGCTTTGAGTTAGATGTCACCGCTACATCATGTAACTATTACCTCTACGGAACTAATACCTTTACTTACAATTAGTTGTCTATTTATTTGTTTAATGTCACTTTATGTTCCTGAGGCTAAACGTACGACACTACAGCAGGAATCCTAAATATTACCTGTCTAGACTTTATTAGGATAGGGATCTTTAACGAGTACCTGACATCGCACAGGCTCCGGACCACCTTTTAACGTCCCCTCCGAAGGACGGCATAACTAAGGATTTTTTACTCCCATTAAAAAATCCTAGGACCACCTGCGGGTTTGAACCCGTGATCTTTGGCATAGAAGGCTGTTATGCTAACCACCCAGCTACAAGTGATTCCTGACATAATTGGTCAATGAGTTGCTCTTTCTAATATTTGTATTTAAACCAAATGAATCATTGGTTTGTATATACATATATATTTAACGTCATATTTATGTTACTGTGGCTAATCAGACGACGATACAGTGGGATTCCTAATTTTTTCTTTCATGTTTGGTAAGAATATGGATCTTAACTTATAATGTGTTATTTAGTGTTGCATATTTCTTTTAATATGTCAAATTTAAAATAGCACACCCATATAGTTCGTTATAAAACAAAAGTTTTCATTACATTTTAGCTTCTAAATATAACCGTTTTATATAGTCACTAATTTCATTTGTGGAGGAAGTTTTAAGAAAACAACGTGTTTCTTAGCTTTTAGAACTTAGTCGGTTGTTTTAGTTGCTTAAAAGTAATCTTGAAATCCCATTAAGAAACGTTTTTCGATTGAAGCCTGCACAAAGTAACATATATCTTTTTATATATTTAAAAACATGTTTTAATCTGTGTTTGAACTGGTGTCATATTTTAACAAATGCCTAATCTTATAAGATAATATTAAATTGTTTATTTATTTAATATCACATTAAACTACTGTGGCTAATCAGAGGATGCTAAATTGGGAGTTCTAAATTTTAACTTTCCAGGTTTTATTAAGATAGGGATCTTTAACTTGTACTTTATATCGCACAGGCTCAAGAATAACTTATTAAATTAATACGGTCTCTTATTTATAAAATTTAATGTTTATAATTCTTATGTATTGGGAATATTGAACCTGTGTGTAGAATAAGTCTCAGCTATGCTAAAGGTTTGATCAAGGCGGCTGCTGGCAATAGATCCAGGCAATACTGGAGGGACATTGATAAGCAGCATCACTCTAAGATGTTTTGGAAGGACCCTGCAAAGAGAGAAGTTCCGCATTACTCTCAATGGAGAGGACAACTCTAAGGAGGGTGACAGGACTGTACACAGGACACTGTCAGCTTAATAAGCATCTCCAAAATATACGGTTTGTGACCTCCACCGACTTGCAGGGTCTGCAAAAAGGAAGATGAAACTGCATATCATGGGATTGCCGACAGTTGTCCAGAGATTGCCAGAATACGGTTTTACCATTTTGGCAGCTACCGTATTATAGATCCTAAGTTCTGTGAACTGATCAACCCCCACAGTTTAGTCAGATTCACCAAGGCGCTAGCCCTGTATTAACAGTAGATTGGACGGCGCACAATAAGCCTAATAAGAAGCTGCAGTGCATGAGACAAGCCGAAAAAAGGCTGTAAATTCATTATTGGATAATTATTATATCAATTAAAGAAATATTAATAAGCTTTGTCGGCAAAAGTTCAAAAGGCGTTTCTTACCCCTTCCCCTGGGTTTCTCTATCGTTCAGGCCCCCACCCACGATACCACCACAGGAACTTCCAAGACCACAGCTACCAGCCGACAAGAGTATTAAGGTTGGACAAAAGCTGGACTTCGCCGGCTTCGGGCACTTCCCATATCAGACCTGCCTTTTTTTGTCCGATAGGAGATCGGTAATTTCCAAATTATAATATTTGTGAAAATAAGAGGTGATAGAAGTGTCATGAATGATATACGAGAAGCAGAAGAGGTCAGTCGTATTCTAGAGACAAAACAGTGGAAGAGCTTCCACAGAGACCGTTAGAGATCCGAGAGAAGTCCGTCGAGGGCCGGAGAGATGCTGGGGACGCCTCAGACAAATCCCATCTTCGCAAGCAGGCTAAAGTTTCCAATGGATACTTTTTGTGATTTTGTATAGCAAAGCTAATAGTAACGATTACATCAGTATTCTCATTCATTGATCTAGATTTTATTTTAATAGGGTTTAAGTTTAAAATTTAGGTATTAGTTATAGTTAATAATAATTGCTCTATTTGAAACCTGTATAATTCAATCTTCCTCTGTATTAATCTATTAGGTTGTTTCACATGAAATGTCCGTTTTTTATAGTTTCTGAAATACATAAAGGATTTTACAGGTCTCTGTTGTTTTCTTGCGAATGTTTACATATTTAAAGTAAACAGTTACTAATCCTCTACCTTTGTATTATAAACATTAGCTTCCCAATCAATTACCCACTTTTTAGTATACCTCCAAATATGAACATGGAAAGCGATTTTCGAGTAATATTTTTGTACGAGTTTAAACTCGCCCATTCAGCAGCTGAGGCCGTTAGAAATATTCGCAAGGCGTTTAAGGAAAGGAGTGTTAATGAACGGACCATTCGCCTTTGGTTTGCTAAGTTTTCAGCTGGGTATACCGACTTGGAAAACTTGCCCCGAGGAAGACCTCCCTCCGTAATAGACAACGATGTCCTCAAACATACAGTAGAAGGAAGCCCCTACCAAACAGTTAAAGGACTCTCAGCACAACTAAATGCAAGTGCATCTACCGTTTCCAGACATTTAAAGTGTATTGGGAAAGTAAAAAAGATCGATACATGGGCACCTCATGATCTCACAGAGCGGCAGCAAGACCCCATGTTTCAAAACATACCGTGCAAAAATTAAAAGAACTGGGCTACGAAGTTCTTCAGCCCCCACCATATTCTCCCGACTTGTCTCCAACAGATTACCACCTGTTCAGGAATTTAGACAACTTCGTCAAAGGAAAACTTTTTGAAAATTATGATCAAGTGAAAAGTGCGTTTTCAGATTTTGTTTCACTTCAAAGCTCAAAGTTTTTCAGTTCGGGGATAAAAGAGTTGGTGTCGCGCAGGGAAAAATATGTAGAAAAAGAAGGTAAATACTTCGAATAAAATTATCTTGTTTTCATATCGAATTTTTAATAAAAATCCTTTACCTTGAATACGGACATTTCATGTGACAAAACCTAATATTAATTAACATCGGTAAACACAACACCTTTGGAAAAGAACTCCAACGTTCCGAAAAGTATAATATATAAATAAATTAAATATATTTATTAATAATATTCTGAAGGAGAAAACAACTTCCTTCGAAAAGCAGCCGGTAAAAAACATAGCATAATAATAATTTAAGAACCCGAGTTCCTTTATATTTCCGGTGTTTAAATATTTTATTTTTAAAGCCCTGGGGCTTTTCCATGAATGCGTAACGATGCCATACCACAAATTCATGGAAACAAAATGTATTCGCAACATTAACCAAAGTGAAACAACCGACGAAATAAAATGAATGAATTATCAGAGAGAGAGATAAATTAATGTGATTGATACCGAAGGCTTACTCTTTGGAAATCGCTGATTGAAGTATTGCGAACCAGTCGGAGCGTGATGGAGTGAATTGAATTCAACAGCGGTATTCGCTCTCAATGTCCTTTATACTCTAATTATTAATTAGTAATTACTCTCCTCGTTCCAGTTTTCATTGACCTTAATGCCATTCATTCAATATGGTGAGCGTTAAATATGGATAAAGTCTCTGAAATGAAAAAAAAATCTGGTGCGCGCAACACACGACTTTCACTTACCTCCGTTATTTGTACCAATTTAAAAAAATTTAAACAAATTTAGAAACGATATTAATTGTTAGAGAATTATTTAAATTGGATTTAAATAGAAACATGTGTTTTGAGAAATAATCTATTATAATACGATATAATAATATTATTACTATCTACGACAATCAGTTTGTTTTATCGGCTTTTCATCACTGTCTGATAACTTTTACTATAGTATGTATAACATAATATTTTTTTCTAAAATCATTAACATTCCAACAGTATATTATACATGTATCTTTAATATCAAATTTCCAATTGCCACAGACACACACACAGACCTTTTTGGGGGACTTGGTCATTTGGTTTCCCTGTCTCGCAGTATGACAAATATTGCAATGATTGTGATTCTTAAATTTTGATCGGAGATTTCTTTTATCGTCTAGATATGCAATAAGAATGCCTTTGGTAAAAAAATTTTCTTTAAGTGATTGAGAAAATAAATATTTTTAAAGTATTTATAAAAAAATGTTTTTAGCATAAATAAAAATGTATTCATCTCCTAAATAATTATTAATAAGTAATTTTGTTTATGTTAATGTT
>JAJSOM010000269.1:0-19297 GCA_023052935.1 Piezodorus guildinii
AATTCGGGTAATAACAGCATTGAATCGGAAGAACTAGAACAGCAAATAATCCTAAATTTTCAGGAAATGAAAACTGAGACTATCGCTAAGAAAATAACCATGGTTTTAATTAAAGCGAGCAATATGACATTCAAGAAAACTAGAGGGAAACATCTAAAAAATTCGCATCGGACAGTTCCATGGTGGAATGACAATCTAACCAATTTACGAAAACAAACGAACAAACTCAGAAAACTATACCAGCGGACAGTTAATGATGCACAACTTAGAGAATTAAGGAAAAACAATTATTTAGACATGAAACGGACCTACAAACGGAAATTAAAGAAAACAAAAATTTATACTGAAAACTGTTCAGCATGGAGCTGGCCATATAAATGGGCTTCAAACAAAATTAAAAACGGAATGATTTTACAAACGATACTAACTAACAATGACAAATATACAAACGATTCAAAAGAAACACTAACTCACATACTCAATAATTTAATCCAAGACGATGACACTACTCTTGACACCTTACAACAGGGCCAAATGAGAAAAGATGTAATCATCCCACCCAATACAATCGATGATTTGCCGCTACAAGATAGAGAAATACTAGATACCATTAACAACTTGAATAACAAAAAATCTCCCGGTTATGATAAGATTACCCCAATTATTGTAAAAAAGATAACTGAATTTTTTCCTCAAATCATAATTGAACTGTACAAAATTTTGTTTAAACGGAGAGAATTCCCAAATTTATGGAAAACGGCAAAATTATTATTAATTCCTAAAAAAGATCCGAATTCGTACAGGCCTCTTAGCATGTTACCAGTATTAAGTAAAGTTTTTGAAAAAATTTTCAAAGATAGATTGATGCACTTTTTATCAACAAACAACTTGTTACATAAAAAACAATTTGCTTTTAGACCACAGTCAGGAACAGATGATGCACTATGTGATTTAAATGAACAGATCATTACTTCATTAGATCAAAAGAGGAATTTGCTAGTGGTAAGCTTAGATATAAAGGGAGCATTTGACAATGCATGGTGGACAGCGATTTTAACAAATTTAAAGAAGTATAATTGCCCCAAAAATATTTACGAACTCATTCAAAATTATCTAGACCACAGACAATTAATGATCCAGACTAATTCTTTCAATATAAGTAAGAAGTTGAGTAAGGGGACCCCACAAGGTTCTAGTTTGTCTCCAGTAATATGGAATATTCTAATAAACACAATTTTTGAAATAGAATTACCAGGTGACACAAATCTTATTGCTTACGCCGATGACGTATTACTGTTGGTAAAACGGAAAAACATAGAAGAGCTGGAAGCAGTTACAAACCTGGTTCTATCTCGACTAACAAGATGGGCAAACCTTCACAAACTCTCTTTTAATCCCCAAAAAACAGAATTCATTATTTTTTCGCGGAAACGGAACATACCTAAATTAAACATTTGTCTAAATTCAACGAAAATAAAATATCGCTACACATTAAAATATTTAGGCGTTCTTTTTGATCGAAAACATAATTGCAAGAGACATATAGACAATATTTATAACCATACTCTTCAAACTATCAACAGACTGACTATAGCAGCGAGGGTATCTTGGGGCCTAAAATCGGAGGTTCTTAAGATAATGTACGAAGGAGCTATATTACCAAAAATACTCTTTGCAGCACATGTGTGGCATAAAGCTATCCTTCGTAAAACAAATTGTATGAAACTTCGAAGACTCCAACGACTCATGGCAATGAAAATAAGTAAGGCATACCATACTACATCACATGAAGCTGCTTGCGTTTTGGCTGGAATAATTCCAATAGAGTTGAAAATACAAGAGACTGTAGAACTTTTTAACATTAAAAAAAGACAAACAGACTTTAAAAATATTTCGCATGACAGAATAGATCTTCCAATTGAATGCAAAAAATGGATTCATCCTGCAATACACGCGAATTCAAATACAAGGACAGAAACACAGGAGCAAACTAACTCAAATATAAAGACAGAAATATTTACAGACGGGAGTAAGGATGGAGAGAACGTAGGATGTGCTTGGTTGTTAATCGACAAACATGGGAAACTGATTGAAGCTCAACGTAAGCTGGGGTCAGAATGCTCGAACAACCAGGCGGAGAAGCTAGCTGTTCTAAGAGCAACAGAATATCTCCTCGATAATATTACTGACACATTTACAGACATAACTATCTACACTGACAACATGAACGTCATACACTCCATCCAAAATTCGAAAATTCATGACGGACTAACCGAGGAAATCCGAATTAATTTGACGAATCTACATACTCAAAATAAAAACATTAACATTATGTGGGTTAAGGGACACTCAGGAGTAGAAGGCAACGAACGAGCGGACACCCTAGCAAAGATAGCGGCTCAGAGTGACCTTCCAATATCGTACAATAAGGTTCCCATATCCTACATCAAAGGGGAGATGAGGAAAGAGACGGTAGTCAAATGGAATCGTTCCTGGACTGCTTCGCTGAAGTCACCAAGCCTTCATAGATTTGTTCCCTATATTACACTAAACAACTACAAACACATACTAAGTAGTAATTACAAGGTGACACAATTTCTGACTGAACATGGACAAACAAAACAATACTTAAAACGCTTTAACATACTACAAGACGACAAATGTCCATACGATGGTAACATACATAATTTTCGACACCTACTATTCGACTGTAAGAAATTAGACAACATTCGAGCCAAACTTATTCAGGACGTTATATTAGATCACGGGACTTGGCCAGAAACAGAACAGAGACTGATGACAAAATTTAAAAAGTATTTTATAAATTTCGTTAACAAAATAGACTTCAACCAACTTAATACTGATTGTAGGAAGGCAGTTCAGTCTATGTAATTCTTGTTGTGCTAAATTCATTATTTTTTTTTGTTTGTATATATTTAGTTGCTTTATTCTAATTTTGAAAAATATTGAAAGGTGTAATTAACATTATTTATAAGCTATTTTCTTTTGTTAGTTATTTTAGATTGATGCTAAATTAATCTTATTTTTGTTATTCTTCGATATATATAATGTTTAAAATGAAGATCAAAATAATGTAAACTTAATAATTTGTGAAATATAACATAGATTACGTGTAGTGTGCCTAAAAATAGGCATGGAACATGTATATAAACAAAAACTTAATAAACTCTCCTTCTTTGGGGTTACCATAGGAGGAAAAGATAAAAAAAAAAAAAATATATATATATATGTATGTATATATATATATATATATATATATATAAATACTTTATATTTTTACTTTGATACAAAATACAATGAAGAATCTATGAATGTATAAAGTATAATACCTTGTTATCTATAACTTCTAGAAAAATATCAAATATTTTCTCTTGAAGAAAATGGGCCATGGATCGAAAGAAACATTACTCCGGTGCTTTTTACGTTAATTAATTTTTTTAACTTTAGTTCGGCGGAAAGTGTGAGGAAGAACATTATCTAGGAATAAAACTTTTTTGTTAGATTCTACCAAGATAACGCTCTGACAACTTTACGTACAATCTTTTTAGTTATTCGCAGTGTAGTTCAGAATTCATAAGCCATACATTAGGTACAAAGTGGTGATGAATAATACCTTCAAAATCCCCTCCTAAAAAAAAAAAAATGCAAAATATTCCTCCTTAGAGTAACTGCATAAGTAGTTTTATTGTGATTTAGCCAATATAGCTTCCTGCAGAACTTCATCAACATCTATTAATGGTCGTCCGAAGCCCTTCTTCCTTTCCAATGATGTATCTCCACTGCTAAATTTTTCAAACCAATACAGCGCAGTGCGTTGGACACAGGTTTCTCTTCATATTTAATAATTTACAAAGTTGCTTCAGGGCCTGTGAATTTCTTTTCTAGCAATGCATTAAAATTAGTAGAATCTCGTAAGACATTGTCATGTTTCTTCTTTTAAACAAATAACTAAACTGAAGCTTATTTAAAGATGTTAAATGTAGTTAAACAACCTTAGAGAATACTATAAGCGAATTAATAAGTATTAGTAAGAATTAAATAGGATTAACATATTTACAATTCATAGTAATCATGAATTGGATAAAACGGTCAATTTTTCAATTTAAACCTACCCAACGTATCCTGTCCTACCGTATCCTTTAGAATTACCCTACTCGAATAGATCCCGGAATCTAGGAATCCATCTTGACCAATGTCTTGCTTTGAATCCTTACACTACAATGAAAAAAAAAGATATACCATCATAAGGCTTTTCTGGGGGTAAGGTATAAAGGATTCGCTAATCCATTCAATACCACCCACATTCAATCCTTACTATTCAAAATTCTACGAAAAATCCTTGATGCGTCTTACTTTTTCACTAATTAAAACATATATGAATATCCCATTAATTGCAGACAGCCTAGAATAAATACACCACCTTTGATTCCAAACTACTAGCCCAAGTCCATTTTTCCATAACCTCTCATCTCCATCCATTCCTGACAATCCTCTAATGACGCTGAAAAGACGATGGCCTCGGAACTATCTTTACACTATTCTTATGTTCGGGAAAAAAATAATTACATAAAAAATACCATTGCTCTTTTCTCCTATAGTTGGTAATCAAAGTCGATCAACTTGTATATTTATCCTATTTTTATCAATGCAAAAAGAATATTCAGCTTAATTTTTTTCGAATCTGCAAAATAACAGGAAATTTAGAGGAAGAAAAATTAAAATTTCGGCATTGAAGCCCCGTCAGACTATTTCCATCAGAAAGAAATCTACGAATGAAAAATTTGCTGTTCCATCTCAAGTTTATAGTTGTCTTAAAAATGAATATTCCAATTATTTGCCAGTCGAACCTGGTGTTCCTCAAGGTATCCTCTTCAATATATTTTTTATTTTTGTTTCAGTGGCGCGACAGACCGTGTAGGCCCTGGGCCTCGCGGTGTAGACTCCTTCGAGTTCACACTCATGTTTCACGATGCTATTTTTAGTGTAGGGTCATCACTCCCTACGACTAATTTTGTGAGTGGCCACCTTTTGGCTGACGGGTCTCACATACCCGGGGGAGAGGTTGTGAATGAATCCCCATTTTTTTACATCCTTATAAAAGCCCCGCCAGGACTAAGATTCGAACACAGAACCTTTAGTATGAGAGACTAGCGCGCTAGCCACTCAGCCACGGGCTCCCCTCTCTACAATATATACACGGCTGATACTCCTGTTTGCCCTAATACCTTCTTAGCAACGTACACTGATGACACAGCTATCCTATCCTCTCACTTAGATACCGAAATATCATCCATAGGCCTCCAAACGCACCTTTCTCAAGTTGAAGATTGGTGTAACAACTGGAGAATCAAAGTCAATCAATCCAAATCCAAACATGTCACCTTCACCCTTCGACGCAAATCCTGTCCAATGGTTCATTTCAATTCCATACCGCTTCCTTTCTCTGACACAGTCCGGTATCTTGGCTTCCTTCTGGACAAAAGACTAACTTGGAACCCGCATACTAGACTTAAACGACAAGAACTTAATCGACGATTTGGCCAATTATACATAATACTTAAAAGAAATTCTAAACTATCCATAGACAACAAACTGTTAATATACAAGACAGTACTAAAACCTATCTGGACCTACGGACTTTAACTGTGGGGGACTGCCAAATTTTCTAACATCAAACGCATTCAGTCCTTCCAATCCAAAGTCCTTCGAACAATGGTTAATGCTCCTTATTATGTCACCAACCTTACCTTATACCGCGACCTAAATATTCAATTTATTTTAGACCTAAATTCCATCAGAACCTTATCCATCACCCTAATCCCCTAGCTCAATCCTTATCCAGCTCCACACATCCTTACCATCCCCCTAGAAGGTTGAAACGGCAGTGGCCTCGAGATCTCTTCTAACATGTATATTGGAGTTCTAGCATTGGCTAGATTCTCCACTCACGTGCTGTATTCTTGAGGATTGTATATAGGTATGAGTGACTTTTGTACATATTCTTATTGAACTTTTATTGTGTATATTTATATTGTATTATTATTATATAAATTTATCGTTTTGTATATATTGTGTGAATGTACTATGAATGCTGTACTTCATCACTATTAAAAATGTCTTAAATTGGACTGATTGTAATATTACTTAATAAAGAACTGTTTCTGAGATTCGAAAAAATGAAATTTCAGTTTTATACGACTTTTTGTTTTCGCGCTAGACACACACACACACACACACACACACACACACACAGACCTTTTTGAGGGACGTGGACATTTGAGCTCAGGGGACCCTAAAATTTGTATTTCCGTTGAAAACTGGAATTCGAAAATTACCACGATCACAATACTTTCCCCTACTATATATTTTATATATATGTAAGTGAAAGTAAAAATAGGGCATTAACCTAGGAGATTGTAAATCATGAAATTGTATACAGTTACACTATTTACTTTAAAAAATAGGTTTCCCACGAAAGCTAATGTAAATATTTACAAAAATTTATAACTAATTAAACGAGAAAGCATTTCTTTTTTTCAAAATTAAAGATTTTAGAAAATAAGTCATCATATATACAAAAAACTTGTGTGAGGTAATAGAGAAAGATAAAAAACAGATAAAAATAAGAAGTTTTTGTGAACAATAATATCTATTCTTAGATTATTTTATATAAAATAAATGTTACCATCTAAACTCAATGTATTGGGTTGATGCAAAATTAATGCAGGTTTCCTCTATTGCAATATCTTAATTCCAATTGTGTAAACAAAGCTAATCCTAACATTGATCATTATTATACCAAAACAAACCTTATCTAATACCCTCTCTTTCACCATGAATTTGTTTAGTAAAATCGTTTTGTTCAGTTTGTTCAAAGGTCTTGAATCGAAAATGTCAAAGTGCGATTTTCGTCAAATTTATTTTTACGAATTTAAATTAGGGCGCAGCGCTGCGCAAACGGCTCGTAATATTAATGAAGTGTGGGGTCAGGGGGCTATTAATGAGTGCACGGTGCAGCGTTGGTTCCAGAAGTTTCGCAGAGGAGATTTCGACCTCGAAGACAAGGAAGGTCGGGGCCGTCATCTTGCTCTGGACAACGACCAGCTGAGGTCAAAAGTGGAAGAAGACCCAACCAAAACCACACGAGAAATGGCGGCGGAACTCGGAACTCAAAAATTGCAACGTCTTTGCCCAGCATTGATGAATCGGAAGGAGCCGATCCTGCTCCACGATAACGCCAGACCACACGTTGCACAACCAACGCTTCGACGACTGCACGAGTTGGGCTACGAAGTTCTCCAACATCCGCCTTATTCACCTGACCTCTCTCCTACAGACTTCCACTTTTTCAGGCATCTGGACAACTTTTTGAGGGAGAAACATTTTCAAAACCAGGACGACATTGAAAATTCTTTTCGTGATTTCATTGAGTCCAGGGATTCGGATTTTTTTTCTGGTGGAATAAGAAAGCTTGTTGAACGTTGGCAAAAGTGCATTGATTCAGATGGAAATTATTTTGATTAAATATATATGGTTAAAGTAAAGATATGGCGTATTTACAATACCTACTAAAAACCTGCATTAATTTTGCATCAACCCAATAGTTATTTGATATTTTTTCAACTATAACTTTATTTAAAAAAATTTAAATTGATTTTAACAACCGATGTAAGCCAAAGTCGTGTGTTGAGTGCACCATATTTTTTTTAAAAATATATTGTCCAGTAGAAGAAAATAAACTTTATTAACATGTTTACAGATTAACAAAATATTTACAAATAATTTCGGATGATTCATCCTTACAATCAGTATTGTTTTGTTCGTTTGGTAATTATAATCGATTAGGCTAAAGACTAACTATGTGGTGAAGTTAAATTGATATTAACTAAGTTAGTAGCAAAAATTATACAATTGTACAATTTTTTATACACTTACTGTTCAAAATACACGTATATAAATTAAAATATATATATTCATGTTATGTAATAATAATTTTGATGAAAAAGTTGCTGTTCCATCTCGGTTTTATAGTTTTATTAAACAAGAAATTTCATTTCTGAACGACTTTTCGTTTCTGTGCTAAACTTACCCACAACAACACTAACCTTCAAGAGCGACTTGGTCATTTAGAATCAGGGACCCTAAAAGTATCGTCGAAAACTTGAATACAAAAGTTTCCACAATCGCAATATTTTCTCTTACTAAATATTTTATATATAAGTAAGTTAAAATAAAACAAATATATTTCCCTTATAAGTATGATGTCAAGAGAAAAACTACACGCAAACTGGACACGGTGGAATTTGCAAAGCGGTAATTCGAGATAAATTCGTCCAATCTTATCAACATTATGCAAGGAATTAATTCCTGTTTGTTCTCGAAACTTGTAGATAAGATTTTTACCCCTATGCGAGGGGATGAATTGACGTTACATAACCGACATAGGCTGAGTTATATAAGCCCGCAGTGGCTCGTAGAGGAACAGTCTCAAGCAAGCATGCCACCCAACTCCATCGACAAGTTAGTATCATCTGATAATAGGCAATTAACAATCTTAATGTTTTCTTCAACAGCTCTAATATGGATTACATGTTGTTTATGTAGAGTCAGTGACAGTGTATGTGCATGTGTATGTGTATGTTGTATATACGGTTTAGCATCCTAGGGAAAAATTAAACCGACAGGATTTATAAATAAAAAACTTTATATATACACATATATATATATATATATATATATGTATATACAATTTAGGTAAATTTATTCGTGAAATTAATAAGGAAACCGTATCTATATATTTTAAATTACTTTAGGGTTAAAATATAACTAATTTCGAAAAAAAAAAAAAAAAGTTAAAAATGTAGGAAAAATATTTTACTTATAAGAAGATTGTTTGCAATTTTTTTTTTTACATTTTCAAATACAAAAGATTTTAAAGCATTACATTTATAGCATATTAAAAATCACGCCCTCTAACGAAATTTTATTTTAATTACTTTAGAGGTAAAATATTATAAATAAAAAATAAAAAAAATTTGTTGACTAATTAGAAATGTATAAAAAAATATTTTATATATAATACAATTATTATATTATTTTGTAGACATTTTAAAAGAATTAATTGATATTAAAGTCTTAAATATATGGCATATTTAAAAACACTCTCTGCATTCACATCCTTAAACAGAATATGACAGAATTGGGTTAGCCGTAAATAAATTATAATTTATTTATTAAAACCTTAAAAATATTTCTTAAATCTGGCTCTTTCCTCTTTTTAAATTCGAAAAAATATTTTTCCTATCGCCTATCTGTTTTATATTATTTTAGGGTTAAAATATAACGAATCTAGGGAAAATAAAAAACTAGTTAAAAATGTAGGAAAAATATTTTACTTATAAGAAGATTGTTTGCTTCTTTTTTTTTTTTTTTTTTTTTTTTTTTTTTCTCATTTTCAAATAGATAAGATTTTAAAGCATTAAATTTATAGCATATTAAAAATTACTCTCTGCAATCACGCCCTTGAACGAAATCTTATTTTAATTACTTCAGAGGTAAAATATTATAAATTAAAAAAAAATTGTTTTGACTAATTAGAAATAAATATAAAAAAATAATTAATTAAAGTCTTAAATGTATAGCATACTTAAAAATACTCTCTGCATTCACATCCTTAAACAGAATATGACAGAATTGGGTTAGCCGTAAATAAATTATAATTTATTTATTAAAACGTTAAAAATATTTCTTAAATCTGGCTCTTTCCTCTTTTTAAATTCGACAAAATATTTTTCCCATGGCCTATCTATTTTTTAAATTATTTTAGGGTTAAAATATAACGAATCTCGGGAAAATAAAAAAGTAGTTAAAATGTAGGAAAAATATTTTACTTATAAGAAAATTGTTTACATTTTTTTTTTTTTTTTTTTTTTTTTACATTTTCAATTACATAAGATTTTAAAGCATTAAATATGTAGCATATTAAAAACTACTCTCTGCAATCACGCCCTTGAACGAAATTTAATTTTAATTACTTTTAGAGTTAAAATAATATAAATAAAAAAAATTTTGAACTAATACGGAATTTATAGAAAAATATTTTAGATATAAAACAGTTGTTACATTTTGGTTTATAAATTTGAACAATGAACCTTTGTAATCGACTAAAAAATTACCCCTCTTCAAAATTTGAGGACTTACGTTTCAAGATGCCTAGAACCCGAATAAAGAATAAAATTATTTATTTCATAGGGAATTAAATCTCCTACAAAATGAAATTGGTTAAGAACCAGCAGAAATATAGCGTTTTGGAATTAGCAGTGGTGATATTTTCCTTTGAATTATTTATTGTTTATTGTTGTTGTTTGGAATATTGTTTTTTGGAAATAATAAACCAGTGCGTGATAAGTTGCAGCGTTTTTTAAAGACATTTTAAAAGATCTAATTGATATTAAAGTCTTAAATATATGGCATATTTAAAAATACTCTCTCCATTTACAACCTTGAACGAAATATGAATACATTGAGTTATTCGTATATAAACCTTCTTAAATCTGGTTCTTTTCTCTTTTAAATTCGACAAAATATTTTTTCCCCGAGCCTGTGCGATGTCAGGTACTCGTTAAAGATCCCTATCCTAATAAAACCTGGATAGGCAAAATTTAGGACTCCCACTGTAGCATCGTCCAATTAGCTGTAGTTCAATAAAACATCTGGTGCGGCCAACACACGACTTTCACATACCACTCCGTTTTTAAAATCGATTAAAGAATTTTCAAGTACAGTGAGAGATAAAAATGAGTGAAACCATTAAATAATTAATAAAAATGAATTTCTATAGAAACATGTGTTTTATTAACAATCTATCATATTATTATCTAAAATAATCAGTTAGTTTTATCGGCTTTTCATCACTCTCTATTAACTTTTGCAAGCTTGTGTATAAGATAATAATTTTTCTAAAAATCTTTCTCTTTCCAACGGCATATTATACGTCTATATTACTGTTCTTATTTTCAAAAAAAAAAAAAAAATGCATTAAAAAAATATGTTTTCAGTTTTCTCCATTAGTTGTTTATCAAATTCACTCAACTTGCATATTTAGCTGTTAATTATCAATCGTTACAAGATAATATAGTTATTTTTATAGAATCAACAAAATTAAAGGTACTTTAGAGAAAGAAAATTAAATATCGGAATTTAAGCCCTGTCATACCATTTTAATCCGAATGAAATCTAAATTATATTAAATCCCATTATATTTTACATTGATATATATCGAGTTTAATCAAAATCGTCAGAACTGTTTTCGAGAAAATCGAAAAAAGGTGCAAAATGCATGGTTTAAAGTGGCTCTTCTGGTAAGCTCATTTTGATGAAAAAGGTTTTGTAGTGTCTCGGGTGTATATTTGTCTTAAATATGAAATTTCAGTTTCATACGATTTACCGTTTACGCCCGGGAGTTAACGCATAAACAAACAAATATATATATTTTTTTTTAAGAGTATACAATAAAAAAAAATATGTATGCGATATTAAAATATTTGACGTAAAAAAAAAAAAAAATCCATTTACCACAATCATTTATTTTTTAAAAATAAATCTTTATCATTAGATTTTTTTCTTTGATTAATGTGACACAGCCGCCATTAAACTTGTTTTCAATTAATTTAATGTTTTTTTTTTTAGTTTTGAACTAAAGAAATCTAAATTAACACTGAAGGCGATTAAATACTATTTAGTGCCTATTTAGAGCGACACGACATTCAGAATAATCTAAAAAGAATACATGTTCTATTAATACATTTTCTTTATTTTTGGATTTATTGTTTCTACAAGAAAATTTTAAAATTATGTTTTCTTCAAACCATCAAATGCATCTGTTGAATCTTTTTACCATTAATTTAAATACATTTTTAACTAAAACAATTGAGCAACATAATCATGCAAAATGACTTAGTACCTATCTTATGAGACGACAGATATAAAAAAACTTTATATATATATATAAATATATATATTTTTTTTTATTTTTTTTTTTTTTCCTAGTTATTTCAACCGGATTTTTTTTTCTTAACCTATAAAATTTTGTAATTGCATGGAAATAGTACTCTTAATTAATTATTAAACCATCGAAAACTGTCCAGTGACTATTTCAAGAATAGAGTTCTTACATAAAAAATGTCCCCTTCGATTGGGTGGGCGAAAAGGATGCGGTAACATGTCAGTCGAAAGCCTTAAAAACTCAATTTTTAAGGTTTTGTTTATTTGTTCTTTCAAACTTTGCGATTATTAGTCATATAAAATCAGAGCTTCTTATAACACCAATAAAAAAAATTAAACAATTTCTATGTACGTATATTATTTCATAAATAGGTAAGTGAAAGTAAAAACATATATAAGAAATTGTAAACTCCTAAAAAGAACAAAGCCAGACTTAATTGTGAAGTTCATTTCATTAAACTTTTTACAACAAAATTCCTTATATTTAGCAATAAAAAAACTGAGTTAATTTCAGTTTATTTATTAATTTAATTAACAGTAACCAGATAATTTGGCGTTTTACACTTAAGGAGAAATCATCAATATCATAATAGACAGAAAGATAATTTTCTTGATTTGTTTTTTTCTGACCAAATAAGAAACTTATATTTTTTACATATATTGCTTATTTAAATTATATATAATCTATTTTTCATTAAATTAAAACACCAATAAAAAAAATTAAACAATTTCTAAGTACGTGTATTTCATAAATAGGTAAGTAAAAATAAAAACATATATAAGACATTTTAAACTCCTAAACATAACAAAGCCAGACTTAATCGAGAAATTTATTTCATTAAACTTTTTACTACAAAATGCCTTATGTTTAGCAATAAAAAAACTGAGTTTATTTCAGTTAATTTATTAATTTAATTAACAGTCACCAGATAATTTGGCGTTTTACACTTGAGAAGAAATAATTCCTCATATTTACCAAAAGAAAAACTGAGTTTATTTCAGTTAATTTTTAAATTTTTATTAGTAACTAGATAATTTGGCGTTTTACACTTAAGAAGAAATAATTCCTCATATTTACCAAAAGAAAACTGAGTTTATTTCAGTTAATTTATAAATTTAATTATTAGTAACTAGATAATTTGGCATTTTACACTTAAAAAGAAATAATTTCTCATTTTTACCAAAAGAAAACTGAGTTTATTTCAGTTAATTTATAAATTTAATTATCAGTAACTAGATAATTTGGCGTTTTACACTTGAGAAGAAATAATTCCTCATATTTACCAAAAGAAAAACTGAGTTTATTTCAGATAATTTATAAATTTAATTATCAGTAACTAGATAATTTGGCGTTTTACACTTAAGAAGAAATAATTCCTCATATTTACCAAAAGAAAACTGAGTTTATTTCAGTTAATTTATGAATTTAATTATCAGTAACTAGATAATTTGGCATTTTACACTTAAGAAGAAATAATTCCTCATATTTACCAAAAGAAAAACTGAGTTTATTTCAGTTAATTTATAAATTTAATTATCAGTAACTAGATAATTTGGCGATTTTACACTTAGAAGAAATAATTCCTCATATTTACCAAAAGAAAACTGAGTTTATTTCAGTTAATTTATAAATTTAATTATCAGTAACTAGATAATTTGGCATTTTACACTTGAGAAGAAGTAATTCCTCATTTTACCAAAAGAAAAACTGAGTTTATTTCAGTTAACTTATAAATTTAATTATCAGTAACTAGATAATTTGGCATTTTACACTTAAAAGAAATAATTCCTCATATTTACCAAAAGAAAAACTGAGTTTATTTCAGTTAATTATAAATTTAATTATCAGTAACTAGATAATTTGGCTTTTACACTTAGAAGAAATAATTCCCTCATATTTACCAAAAGAAAAACTGAGTTTATTTCAGTTAATTTATAAATTTAATTATCAGTAACTAGATGAAATTTGGCGTTTTACACTTGAGAAGAAATAATTCCTCATATTTACAAAAGAAAAACTGAGTTTATTTCAGTTAATTCATAAATTTAATTATCAGTAACTAGATAATTTGGCGATTTTACACTTAAGAAGAATAATTCCTCATTTTACCAAAAAAAACTGAGTTTATTTCAGTTAACTTATAAATTTAATTATCAGTAACTAGATAATTTGGCTTTTACACTTAAAAAGAAATAATTCCTCATATTTACCAAAAGAAAAACTGAGTTTATTTCAGTTAATTTATAAATTTAATTATCAGTAACTAGATGATTTGGCGTTTTACACTTGAGAAGAAATAATTCTCATATTTACCAAAAGAAAAACTGAGTTTATTTCAGTTAATTATAAATTTAATTATCAGTAACTAGATAATTTGGCTTTTACACTTAGAAGAAATAATTCCTCATTTTACCAAAAGAAAAACTGAGTTTATTTCAGTTAACTTATAAATTTAATTATCAGTAACTAGATAATTTGGCTTTTACACTTAGAAGAAATAATTCCTCATATTTACCAAAAGAAAAACTGAGTTTATTTCAGTTAATTTATAAATTTAATTATCAGTAACTAGATAATTTGGCATTTTACACTTGAGAAGAAGTAATTCCTCATGTTTACCAAAAGAAAAACTGAGTTTATTTCAGTTAACTTATAAATTTAATTATCAGTAACTAGATAATTTGGCATTTTACACTTAAAAAGAAATAATTCCTCATATTTACCAAAAGAAAAACTGAGTTTATTTCAGTTAACTTATAAATTTAATTATCAGTAACTAGATAATTTGGCGTTTTACACTTCAGAAGAAATAATACCTCATTTACAAAGAAAAACTGAGTTTATTTCAGTTAATTTATAAATTTAATTATCAGTAAACTAGATATTTGGCTTTTACACTTAAAGAAATAATCCTCATATTTACAAAAGAAAAACTGAGTTTATTTCAGTTAATTATAAATTTAATTATCAGTAACTAGATGATTTGGCGTTTTACACTTGAGAAGAAATAATTACTCATATTTGACAAAAAAAAACTGAGTTTATTTCATTAATTCATAAATTTAATTATCAGTACCTAGATAATTTGGCGTTTTACACTTAGAAAGAAATAATTCCTCATATTTACCAAAAGAAAACTGAGTTTATTTCAGTTAATTTATGAATTTAATTATCAGTAACTAGATAATTGGCATTTTACACTTAAGAAGAAATAATTCCTCATATTTACCAAAAGAAAAACTGAGTTTATTTCAGTTCATTTATAAATTTAATTATCAGTAACTAGATAATTTGGCATTTTACACTTGAGAAGAAGTAATTCCTCATGTTTACCAAAAGAAAAACTGAGTTTATTTCAGTTAACTTATAAATTTAATTATCAGTAACTAGATAATTTGGCATTTTACACTTAAAAGAAATAATTCCTCATATTTACCAAAAGAAAAACTGAGTTTATTTCAGTTAATTAAAAATTTAATTATCAGTAACTAGATAATTTGGCGTTTTACACTTCAGAAGAAAGATTCCTCATTTTACCAAAAGAAAAACTGAGTTTATTTCAGTTAATTATAAATTTAATTATCAGTAACTAGATGAATTTGGCTTTTACACTTGAAAGAAATAATTACTCATATTTGACAAAAGAAAAACTGAGTTTATTTCAGTTAATTATAAATTTAATTATCAGTAACTAGATAATTTGGCGATTTACACTTAAGAAGAAATAATTCCTCATATTTACCAAAAGAAAAACTGAGTTTATTTCAGTTAATTTATAAATTTAATTATCAGTACTAGATAATTTGGCATTTTACACTTAAAAAGAAATAATTCCTCATATTTACCAAAAGAAAAACTGAGTTTATTTCAGTTAATTTATAAATTTAATTATCAGTAACTAGATGATTTGGCGTTTTACACTTGAGAAGAAATAATTACCTCATATTTACAAAAGAAAAACTGAGTTTATTTCAGTTAATTAAAATTTAATTATCAGTAACTAGATAATTTGGCTTTTACACTTGAGAAGAATAATTCCTCATATTTACCAAAAGAAAACTGAGTTTATTTCAGTTAATTATAAATTTAATTATCAGTAACTAGATATTTGGCGATTTTACACTTGAGAAGAAATAATTCCTCATATTTACCAAAAGAAAAACTGAGTTTATTTCAGTTAATTTAAAAATTTAATTATCAGTAACTAGATAATTTGGCATTTTACACTTGAGAAGAAGTAATTCCCATGTTTACCAAAAGAAAAACTGAGTTTATTTCAGTTAACTTATAAATTTAATTATCAGTAACTAGATAATTTGGCATTTTACACTTAAAAAGAAATAATTCCTCATATTTACCAAAAGAAAAACTGAGTTTATTTCAGTTAACTTATAAATTTAATTATCAGTAACTAGATAATTTGGCGTTTTACACTTCAGAAGAAATAATTCCTCATATTTACCAAAAGAAAAACTGAGTTTATTTCAGTTAATTTATAAATTTAATTATCAGTAACTAGATGATTTGGCGTTTTACACTTGAGAAGAAATAATTACTCATATTTGACAAAAGAAAAACTGAGTTTATTTCAGTTAATTCATAAATTTAATTATCAGTAACTAGATAATTTGGCGATTTACACTTAAGAAGAAATAATTCCTCATATTTAGAAATCATCAAAATTATAATAAACAGAAAAACTATTTTCTTGTTTTATTTTTTTCTGACCAAATAAGAAACTTCTTTTTTTTTACATATTCATGTATATATTACTTATTTAAATTATATATAATCTATTTTTCATTAAATTAAAACAATTAGTCCATGCCGTCAGAGAAAACGACGATTAGCCTTGACTATTTTCTTTTTGCACTCTTTTTTGGTAAAATTACTTAACGATGGACTCGTGTAAAACCGACGCTTTTTCCTTATAAATCATAGGAATTATTATTTCGAAATATGCAAAGTATACGAAAACAATAATTATGGCATAAATGGAGCTACAATTTCTTCAGTCCAATGACCTTGCAAAGCGTTGCTTGAGTTTTTTCACACACACGCACGTACGTAGGTATATATATATGCACTCCTTTAACCCTCCTTAAAAATATGAGACATCTGGGACTCGAAATTTAGAAATATAGGACAAGAAAGTTCTCGCCGTTCTCTGCTACTTCAACACATACATGACGAATGCTTAAACCTGTTTAAAAAAATCCATTTACAAGACCACCATGGTCTGTTCTGGACATATAGAGTTGGGCATTAGTGCTATAATAAACCATCGGATTCTTCTCGTAACTAATTCTCAATGTTCCTTACGTTGTAAAGAATAAATTAATCCATAACACCCTTGTTACTATTGGGTTGTGTCACATGAAATGTCCGTTTTCAAGGTAAAGGGTTTTTATTAAAAATTTTATTCGAAGTATTTACCTTCTTTTTCTACAAATTTTTTCCAACGTGACACCAAATTTTTATCCCCGAACTGAAAAGCTCTGAGGGTTCCAAGTAAGACGTTTGTCAAGGTGCAGTCCTAGATATCGGATCTGTTCAACCAGGACAAGAGGAGTGTTATTGAAGAATACTGTTGGGCAGGATGTCACAGGTTTACGACGAAGGGTAAAAAGGTGGTTTGGTGGGATTTATTGGAATTTATTTTTATTCTCCAGTTCTGGCACCATACATCAATGTCATTGAAGTCTTTGTTAAAATGTAAAATACGTGATTTTCGTATAATTTTATTTTACGAGTTTGAACGTCATAAAGGGGTCCAAATGACCAGTAACATGAAGTGAGTGCATTTTTCAACGGTGGTTTTAGAAATTTCAGGAAGTTGATTTCACCCTAGAAAAAAAAAAGGTAGATGACGTTTAAAGATTTAGTAGAAGAAAACAATTGTTGAAGGCCTTGCAGAGAAATGCAAGTAAGCAAATCGACAGTCGATGATTATTTTAAAGGGATTAGAAAGTAATGGATATACATCCAAGTAATACAGGCTAGTAATAAAAACAGTACATTATACAGTAGTAGTAAAAAATATACAATTTATTTACTTTTAAAACCGTAATACTTTGTTATTTTCCGGACAACAGAATAGGTTTATTTTATATCCTTTCATAGATAATATTGGGTTGTGTCACATGAAATGTCCGTTTTCAAGGTAAAGGATTTTTATTAAAAATACGATATGAAAACAAGATAATTTTATTCGAAGTATTTACCTTCTTTTTCTACAAATTTTTTCCAACGTGACACCAAATTTTTATCCCCGAACTGAAAAGCTCTGAGCTTTGAAGTTAAACAAAAATCTGAAAACACACTTTTCACCTGATCATCATTTTCAAAAAGTTTTCCTTTGACGAAGTTGTCTAAATTCCTGAACAGATGGTGATCTGTTGGAGACAATTCGGGAGAACTTGGTAGGTGTAGAAAAACTTCGTAGCCCAGTTCTTTCAATTTCTGCACGGTATATTTTGAAACATGGGGTCTTGCTGCCGCTCAGTGAGATCATGAGGTAGGTACCCATGTATCGAGCTTTTTTACATTCCCAATACACTTTAAATGTCTGGAAACGGTAGATGCACTTGCATTTAGTTGTGTTGAGAGTCCTTTAACTGTTTGGTAGGGGTTTCCTAGTATGTTTGAGGATATCGTTGTCTATTACGGACGGAGGTCTTCCTCGGGGCAAGTTTTGCAAGTCGGCATCCCTAGTTGAATGGTCCGTTCATTGACACTCCCTTCCCCAAACGCCTTGCAAATATTTCTAGCGGCCTCAGCTGCTGACTGGCAGAGTTTAAACTCGTACAAAAATGTAACTAGAAAATCGCGTGTTTCCATGTTCATATTTGGAGGTATAAACAAAAGTGGATAATTGATTGATATTAATATTAATATTTTAGAAAAAATATCATGTTTATATAAAATTTCTAAAATATTGTTTAAAGTGAAGAATAGGGGAATGTTATAACTGATTATTATACATTTTCTCAACTTTCAAGTTGTTTAAATAGTTCTTAAATTGATTTTAACAGCCGATGTAAGAGCAAGACGTGTGTTGCCCGCACCAGATTTTTGTAATACGGACGAAAGTTAAATTATATGGATATTGTAATGCAAAAATACTAAAATCGCGATTATAAAATGCGAGATTTTGGTAAGGAGGGCGTAAATTTATTGTATTTTTTATAGCAAATTAAAAAAAAAAAAACAATTTTCCCGAAACAAAAATAAATTGTTTATATATTACCTACCGCTATGAAATATACTTTA
>JAJSOM010000270.1:0-18752 GCA_023052935.1 Piezodorus guildinii
TACATGTATAAAATACCGTTGGAATGCTAAAGATTTTAGAAAAAATGTTATCTTATACATACTATTTGAAAAGGTAACGGAGATTGAGAAAAAACCGATAAAACCAACTGATTGTCGTAGATAATAATATAATAGATTATTTAATAAAACAAATGAGTCCAAAACAAAATATATGGTAGCAGAAGAAATCCCAATGCTAGGCGAGACAGTCACTATCCGGGTTCATAAGTTTGAGAAGGTCTCAGAGTTCACATACCTGGGATCAGTGGACACCCAAGATAATAACCCCGATATTGAGATGAGAAGAAGAATAACTGCAGCTAACAAATGCTACTTTGGGTTAGGCAAGAAGTTAAGCAGGCGGATACTCTCCAGGCAGACCAAGCTCCACCTCTATAAGACATTGGTGCGTCCCGTACTGCTCTATGGATCAGAGTGTTGGGCGACTTCAAAGGCGACCGAGAAGGAACTCCTAATTTTTGAAAGAAAAGTTCTCTGCCGTATTTCCGGAGGAGTGGAAGTTGGAGAGGAGTGGAAGTTGGAGAGGAGTGGAAGCGGCGCACAAATCAGGACCTCTACAATGCTTTTGGAGAAGGTGATGTGGTCCGGATTGGAGGAGGCCAAGACCCGTAACCGGGTTGTAGCGCCGTGAAATAATAATAATATAATAAAACACATGTTTCTATTAAAATCCAATTTAAGTAATTCTTTAACAATTTATTTTCGTTTATAAATTTGTTTGAAAATTCTTGAATTGATATAAATAATGGAGGTAAGTGAAAGTCGTGTGTTGCGCGCACTAGATTTTTCATCTTACATTTACATTCCAACCCACAGAAATGAAACTTTTGATAATTATATCAAATTGTCTATTTATTGTACAAGTTTGTGACTTAGTCCTATAATTAAGTAATTTTCAATTATTTCTATTACGTAATCTGATTATGTGGGCAAATAGGATAATAAGCTTCAAGAGTGATTCAAACGTTTTAAGTAGAAACATTTCGTAAGAATTTAAATAGCTTTTCACTAAGCAATGTACTTAAGTGCTGTAGCTTCGTAATGGTCCCGTGTCGTTTGGTTTACTTTGTAATGTAGCCAATAGATTTATGAGATGTAAAGACGAAAGCCGGCAAGATGGGTACAAATCCTTCGAAAAGAGGTGGATAGCCGATGGCATGCCCTATTCGGGCCCGGAGGAATGCTTGACATCCACTCTCACTTTCAAAGAGTGCTTTAACACAACCTTGTAGCGTTTCATCTTCCTTACCTGTTTTCCAAGGGATCCAAATCTGTTCAACAAGATGGTCGCTTTCAGATAAGAGAACATGTACGAATAACAAGGGGTTTACACCGTGGTATGCCTCATCGAATCCATGTAAATAATAATATGTCAAATTATAATTCTAAGTAGTGGAAAGAAGAATTTACATTTTTAAAGTTAGTTAGCACACGTTGTCATTTTAGGGTACCCTGAGTCCAAATGACCAAGTCCCGCAACATGGTCTGTTGAGTACGAAATCAAAAATAACTAAATAAATAAATCGGCTCAAACGATATTGATTAAACTCGGTACAATACTTTAATTGCCTATAATATTATGTAGGTTTCATTTTATGTTTCAAATAGTTTGACAGGACCTAAATGCTGATGATTTGAATTATCAATAATGTAAAGCCAATAGCTGTTGCCCCATTAAAAAAATCAGAACTATAAATGAAGTTAGATTTTCTGTTTAATACTACGACTAGAGAAAATATTTTACATATAAAGTAGTGCTGCCCAAATATATTCGGTTGCTTAAAACACAGCATACTATAATTTCCTTACAAGTATTTATTAATAATAATTATAATAATAGGCATAGAATTAATATAATATGATAATATAATTACATTTTTTAACGTAGGTAGAAATAATTGGGAGTCAGTATTTTTTAATTTTGCAGACGTTTCGGCTAAAACTTGTGAGCCATGTCACATTTTATGCTCAGTAATGCTCACAAGTTTGAGCCGAAACGTCTGCAAAGTTAAAAAAGACTGACTCCCGATTATTTCAACCTTCGATAATTTGTACAGTCGACTAAACATCCTCAATATAGTACATTTTTTAAAATAAATAATTTCACTTCTTTTCCTACATTCCTTTTATCATTTTTTTTTCTAATACATCTAAAAAAAAATTTCTTAAAAAAATAATAACAACATCAACTTTGCACGTTAATCTTAACACATTGAAAATAAAATAAGAAAATACTATTAGATGTTTTTTTACACTTATTAGAATCCCAAGGCATAGACACCTTTTTTTAAATGTGTTTTATTACAAAATAGATTATTTTTTTAATTTTATTTCTCATCATTGTCGTAATTGTTCATTTGTTTGAATATTTGTTCCATAATTATCAGGCCGTTTTACAGAAGAAATTCTTGGATATTTTTTTAAAACAATTTATTTAATCATTCAGCCTCTAGGGCCATTATCAAGCTTCTGTAATCAATTAAAGTCTCATTGCATTTATACAATCAGTTAACTACCAAACAGACGTAGACAACCTAAACACCTTTTATGCAAGTACTATTGACAGAGTAAATATATAAATCCTTTGGCATCACCACCCCAAGTTCAGTCGCGCACGAGAACACCTAAAAGGCGGCCGAAAACTGTTAAGTAAGTTGGAAAAATGTTTCTTATCTTTTTTGAATAAATAGATCCCCTTTTTCAATTGATGATGAAAAATAATATGATATTTTTGAATACAGGTTTTTATGAAAAATGATATTTTAAAAAAAATGATGACGACGCTGCTGAAAAGCGGTGAAATGAAAAGATAATTAAGATGGATATGCATTGTAGGTGACATAATTATTAAAAATAATTTATTATATGTTGTTGTGATTGAATTGTTGAAAATGTATAAATGCAATGAGACTTTAATTGATTACAGAAGCTTGATAATGGCCCTAGAGGCTGAAACGTCGCGATGACTGGATTAAATAAATTGTTTTAAAAAAAATATCCAAGAATTTCTTTTGTAAAACGGCCTGATAATTATCGAAAAAATAGATTAATCATGAAATGCCAAGCATTTAACATAGAGCCACTGTTTCATAAGACTTTTTACAACCAAAACCAAATAATCATTTTATTTATTAATTTAATTTTCAATAATTGCATTATTATCTAGGAATGGAAGAAAATAATAGTGAAACAATGAAGTTGAAATATATTCGCATGACGTCGCTAATGTTCGATGAATTATGTTTTTTTACGTGGAGGAACGAATGGATGAGGCATTGTATTAATTTGCCCAATTCTCCATTTGAAAAATTATTGTTTTTTTCACTTCCAAGGGCGAAACCATTAGTCAGCCAATGTCCGGTGAGGGAGGTATATTCGGTTTCAAAATTCAAGACTCTAACAGGAAAAAATAAGTTAAATTAAAACAAGTTAATTGAAAAGTCTAAAACTAATGAAGGGTCTTGTGGTCAGCGCTTAGTAGGGTTTTGTGACTTGTTAAAGAGCACGTTCGGACACCGAATCATCCCACAAATTTTCGGGTACCTACTTTATGGAGGTTGCGTGAGTTCCTTCTCCAGTGTCTTTCTTTCTTATAGTTTATTCATTAAAAACATACCCGTACCCGTACGGCTCAAAACAATTAAAAATATAATTTGATAATTCCTCAACTAATCATTATAATTAGCAATTATATTTTATAAAATTTCTAATTAATCAGAAAATAGGCCGATGATATTGCCTTTATGAGCTTCCCACATCTCAACGGAAGCAATAGCTTTAGTTGGTCGCTGCTGAAGAGGAACTCAATGATCAAGCAATCATCTAGAAAATATTTCATCTAAGCCTTTATGGATAATACTACCAATAATGAAAAGCCTTCGAGATATTCAAAATACAGAATTTAGTATAAAATAATGAATAAGTTATCATTAGAACGTACTGAAAACTCTTTTGAAACTTCTAATTACTAACAACTGAACATACACTCTATCGAACCGTTAGAAGCAATTTCGTATTTATCAATACTTTCATCCTGTGAAATTTGTTTAAAAAAATGACAATCAAAGAACGAGAGATAGTTTACTAAAAACTTACACGGAAGTTAAAGAAAACAACCTGAAAAGTGTCCAACACCATTTTCTCTTTATATCTCTGAGATAAAGGTACTGACTTTCATACGATCAGATAAGAAAAAACTGCAGATCATACAATGCTTTATTATTTTTAAATAACTATATTAGGGCATAACAGTTTATAAAGATTATTACAGGCGAATAATATGAAAAGCGATAAATTAATCAAATGAAAATGGCTTTTACCAATGCAGATTTCAAAACGCCGTATCTGCTATTTCTTGACCGATTTCAATGATTCTTTTTTTATTTAACATATTTATTTTAATGATTTTATGTTTTATGATACATAAATACATAGGGAATTTTATAATTATTTTCTCTATCTTTATAAATAAGTTATGAGTTATTGAAACAGTCATTTTTAATTGGCCGCCATTTTAAAACTAGTCTGCTAATATCAACATCCAGGTTAATTTATTTAACCACACTTTATGCTACTATGGCTAATCGGACGATGTTACAGTGGGAGTCCTAAATTTGGCCAATCCAGGTTTTATTAGGATAGGGATCTTTAACCAGTACCTGACATAGCACAGACTCGGGACCATCTTTTGACGTTCCGTCCGAAGGACGGCATAACTAAGAATTTTTTACTCCCATTAAAAAATCCTAGGACCACTCGCGGGTAACATCCATGTTTGATATCAGTTTCGGATTTTCAATTTCGGAGGAAAGCCGCGGATGGCGGAAAAACGGATTTGTTTTTGTTATTCGGTTATTAAGTATCTTGAAAGGTAACACTCATATTTAGAGGATGAGAGGGTAATATATATATATATATATATATATATATATATATATATATATATATATATATATATATATATATATATATATATATATCTATATATACGTATTTGTATTGTGTTTTTTTGGTCAATTAAAAAGGTTCATAACTGAAAATAATAATTAAAAAAAGCCTACTAAACTTCGAAATTCAATAAAAAAATACAAGAATCGTTATTCAACTAAATACGTTCACAACAGAGGTATCCTACATTAATGAAGTCCTCTCATGCAAGGATTTAGATAAAAAAGTTCTTTTTGAGAAATTAAGAAATCTTTTACAACTAAAAAAATGTCCTTGAAATCTAACAGCGATATTTAATTAATATGAATTTCCAGGTATTCTGGTGCCTAGGTTTTTCAACATTTTCAGCATAATTTAAAATTTTAAGGCAAAATAATAAATTAAAGATAACTTAATGTAAAATAAATATCTCTAAAACTTGGGCAATGCATATATATTCTAATTAATATTAAACGTGTTGCCCAACTGATTTTCTTGTTGAACAAAATGTTGAATATAAAATTACAACGCTCTCAGACATAAGTGAATTATAGGATACACCTCTAAGGCTGGAGCAGAAATAATTTAGCTGAGGCTCAGGAAACTGGTTCAACCTCGGTAAGTTATATCGCAATATTTCAGGGTGTCCGCGAGGGAAATAGCTGTAACGAGGAGGAGGAGATAGTCGAGGAAATGCAACGCTTTTTTAAAGATCTCAAGACCGGCAAACTTTGTGATTGTTATTTAAGAGAAACTCGCATAAGTAATAAATGTGTTGAAAGTTAGAACCTGTGCAATGAGGTGATTAGGTAGAGATCATAATCAGCCGCCAGGTTTTTCCCTTATTAATTCGGATACCCACTTTCTAGAGGCTAGGTCTGTCCCAAAAGAGTCTCCATACCTAAGGGTCTCCCCCCGTCCGAAATAACTGAATAAATAATATTCTGCCACAGCTAGGATTCGAACCCAGGGCCGGAGAACGGTAGACTCTTATGGGTCCAAAGTCGAACTGTTAATGATAGATATAACTCAATTTTTATATTATTTATAATTAATATAATTGATATTGGAGAACCATTAAGATTGCTTTATTCTCCATCTCGTCTCGAATACGTGGCATTTTTAAGCATGTAAATATCATTTGTAGTTTGGTTTTTATAATAGTTTTTCCAAGTCGTTGCAAAATTGTCAAAACGGCCGATTATCTTCGCATAGTCACTAGTTTTTCGCCCGGCACTAAAAGGGTTAATATGTATTTCGTACATAGGTAAATAAAATACCAGGGAAGCATTTAAAACAGATTACACAGATAAAAAATCAGTGCTGTAACGACATGAAAACAGGACCGTTTTCGACACTCACCCTTGACATATCCTGAAAAACGTCTTCCGATTTGTACCTGTGACTTTCAAACGAGCATAAATTAACGGGCGTAAATTCGAAACGTGGTCAACAGCTTACGAAGCGTCGCTTAGCCCAGGAAATTATAGGCAATAACAATTGACTCCCCTTGCCTCAAGGATTAAAGCTGTAAAGTTCAAGATCCTAATCCGACGTTAAGAGCTGATTCGGTACAAACAGCATCTCAGCGGTCAGCTCCAACATGAATTATTCATCCCAACGAGATTGTTGTATCTTTTGTTGTCAAATGTAAATGTGAAGGCATTTACACGGCTGTCTTGGGTACTAAACGTTGAGGATGAAAGTCGGAGGAGATTCCAAAAGCTTGCGGATGGTGACACTTGGCAGGCAACTTAAGGGATGTTCGCTTCGCAAAAATAAAATTCCATTGCGCGTATCATACAACTTTCACCGAATGGAATTACATCTACCTCCTGGAAAACAATGGGAAAGTAGATGTTTTACTTATTCGAAAATCTCCAGACAATTCTGCAGGTATCCAGCAGAACTGCTTTCTGCGCTAATTTTAAATTTCGGAGGGCTAGGCCATGTTACATTTTAAGCTATTACAGAGGTTTGGAACTGTTCCTGGTACTTCAAACCCTTATTGGCATACGAGAAAGAGTTATGGGGCTCTGCCACAGACTCCAACAACAAAATAAATTCAGTCTTTCCAAACCAAAATATGACTAAATTCCTGGATCCACCATTTTGTGTGACAAAAGGACTTACTTCTCAAGGAATTTCACTTTCTCTCAGTTTCGGATACTGCTACAGAATATTTAAAAGATGCCCACAACAGACTGAATTACAATATGAACCCATCGGCCAAACACGTAAATCCACCACTAGTCCGTGAAACCCATAATGACGACTTTCAAGGAGGCGGCCTAGAAATTCGCTGAATTAATAATATGGAAGATAACTATTACTAATTGCAAATATTTTTAATTTTTTATAATTTTAAATAAATAATTATTTTATTTTTCCTGTTACTAAATTGGTGTATATTTTATTTTAGGTACCTTTATAAAGTTCAAAAAATACATATTAGTATTCAAAGTATAAATAATTACTTGATTTTAACATAAAGTTAATTTTTTTTTATACGTTTAGTGGCTATTAAACTATTTAAGAGGTTTTTTTTGGGTTTTATTGTAAACCATTGAAGAGCATTTTTAAGACTATGCATGGATCAATTAGTAATATAGGAATACATTAAATTCTAGCAACCTTAAAGGCGTTGATGACCACCCGTAGTTGAACGCCTATAAAAAACACCAATCAATCAATCAATCAATTAGTAATAGACTATATTCGTAAAGGGTTCTTCACTAAAAACAAACACATAAATCCTAAATCTAAATTTAAACCGGTATATTAAAAAAAAATTATATGAAGATTGAAATAAATTGTAAAGATAATAGGTACACTTGAGTAAGATAAATGTATAATAATAACATAATCAAATAAAGTGATATTGATTACTTTAATAATTACAGAGACATTTTCCCAACACGTGTTTAAGCCGTGTAACTGATTAAAATGGATGCAAAACTAAAAGTATCGGCTAGAAAAATATTTCACCCACGGTTTTAAATTCAGGAAAAAACTAGAGAGAAAAAAAACATTGAGCAGCATGGTCAAGAAGATTTCGAATGGTCTAACCCATTCATAAATTTAGCTTTTTCAATACCCGAAAAAAAATTGATTATCAGAAAAAAAATACTTTTTTGTCGCCGGGAGAAACCTTAAGATACTGACAATTATCAGAAGAATGTCGAAACAAGATGAAGCCCATGGCGGAAGGGTTTGGAACTGAGATCGAATTTGCACACAATGCACCCCAAGACTGCAACTGGCTACGAATAAGGAGAAAATGCATTAGTGCAAGAGAGTACCCTCTCTCGTTAGAGTTGCATAATTCTCAACACAATAGTCACAGCCGACTATAATTATAGTCTGCTTACAGTTACTATAAGTAAAGTTTTTTTAAATGATGGCTGAAGGAAACCTGACTCATTATCATCAATCATCAGACAACCCATAAAGAAAAATCTGGTGCGGGCAACACAACTTTCACTTGTCTCTCATTTTAAATCAGAAACTGAGTTCCAAAGGAAACATTTATTTCAGGTTAAATAATATAACTACAGAAACTATTATCTACAAAAAAGTTTTTGTGCTTTTCGAATTCTCTATTGCCTTCAACGGTTTGTATCTAACATTATCATATTCAATTATAAATCAAATTCTGTCTCATTTTATTCTTAAACATACTTTTTTACTCTTAAAAAAACAAAACAGAAAAATCACTGTACCTCTACAAAATCAAAAAAGAGTCTTGGGTTCAGTACTTAAAGAAATTCGCTGTTCGGCTATCGGCCGTGCAAGGACATAAATCACGAAGAGTCTTGGAGTTTTCCGCCAATTTTTTGGTAACCACGTAACCGAATAAATAATTCCGCCACAGCTCAGATTCGAACCTGGGACCCGAAGAACAGTAGACTAGTGCTCTATCCACTAGTCCACGCCGCTTCTAAGAGAAATAATTTCTTAACAACCAGGGATGGTGAGTTATTTCGAATTAAAAGAACTAAAGGTACGAAAAAATTAATTTGTTAGCAAAAACAGTTATAAAGAAAAACAGTAGAAAACAATAAATAGAGAAAATGTACTAAACTAATTGTTCCTTCATCTCCTAACCATCTTCTGAGCAATTTTAAACAAACTGTTAGGGCAATGGTCATATTCAATTCTAAAATGAGGACCACTACAAATATGTTAAGAACAACCTTTTTTTTATTAACTTTAATAATATTCCTATTCCGCCTTCCGACGAAATTCGATATTTAGGTATTCACTTGGACAAAAGACTGACCTGGAGTACCCACATTCGACAAAAACGCAAAGAACTCAACAGACGATACGGTCTTTTATCTAGATTACTTGACAGACGCTCTAAATTATCATTAACCAACAAACTAACTCTTTACAAAGTTTTGCTAAAACCAATCTGGACATACGGGATAGAACTGTGGGGCTCTGCCAAACCAACAAGTATCCAAAGAATACAGTCCTTTCAGTCGAAAGTGCTGCGCAAAATAGTGGACGCACCGTTCTACGTAACAAATGACGTTATACATAACGACTTAATCATTCCGACTATTTCAGCCACTGCTACAGAACAATACAATAACTTCCACCAAAGACTAACATACAACACCAACCCTCTTACAGAAACATTAAAATGCTCTACGAATCCTTACAGCCCACCCCGACGACTACGCAGGCGGTGGCCAAGAGATATGCTGATCACTTAACGAACTCTGCTATGATGAGCCGCTGCTTCAGCAGTCCACAAATTTGCTCATTGCAAAAGAAATGCAGATGGCAAATTAAATTTTATGTCAAATTTTTTGTTTTGTAATAAATATAAATATAATGATCTAATGATGTTAGTGGGTAGCACAATTATAACACCTCGTCATACACATATGTTTATATAATTATAAACATTTATATATATATATATATATATATATATATATATATATATATATATATATATATTTACTACTATCGTTCTATTCACTACTTTTATAAAAAATGTAAGTAGTAGTCGTATGCTGTACAAGTAGTTGTATTTATTACTATTATAAATAATATAAGTATATCTTAAGTTTGTATTTTTTTAAAATGTTTTTGTTTCTGTGCCAAACACTTTTTTGTACTGTTATTCTTTGGGGGCTGAAGGTACCAGAATAAAATTTACTTTTCTTTCTTCAAAAGGTACTTCAAATAAAGAAATGTTTATAATTTTTAAATAATTGACATTTAAGCCTAGTCATGCTATTTCAGTGAGGAGAGAACTTACATATTAAAAAAAAAATCTGGTGCGGGCAACACACGTTTTTCACTTACCTCCATTTTTAAAATCAATGAAAGAATTTTCAAATACAGTTAGAGATAAAAATACGTGAAACTATTAAGGAATTAATCGAATTGAATTTATATAGAAACATGTGTTTTATTAAAAATTCTATTATATTATTATCTAAAATAATCAGTTAGTTTTATCTTCTTTTCATCACTCTCTATTAACTTCTAAAAGCTTGTGTATGAGATGATATTTTTTCTAAAATCTTTAGCTTTCCAACGGTATATCATACATGTATATTACTGCTCTTATGTTCAAAAACGAAAAATTGCATTAAAAAAATATGTTTTCTGTTTTCTCCTTTAGTTGGTTATCGAATTTATTCAATTTATATATTTACCTGTTTTTCATCAGCGTTAACAAGATAATCTAGTTATTATTATTGAGTCTACAAAATTAAAGGTACTTTAGGGGAAGACAATTTAAAATATCGGCATTTAAGCCCTGTCAGACCATTTTTATCCAAATAAAATCCACATGATATTAAAGCCCATTAAATTTTACATCGATATAGCGAGTTTAATCAAAATCGTCGGAACCGCTTTCGAGAAAATCGAAAAAAGGTGTAAAATGCATGTTATAAAGTGCCTCTTCTGGTTAGCTCATTTTGATGAAAAAAGTTTTGTCACGTCTCGGGCGTATAGTTGTCTTAAATATGAAATTTCAGTTTCATAGGACTTACCGTTTCCGCCCGGGAGTTACCACAGACACACACACACACAGACCTTTTTGCGGGACTTGGTTATTTGGACTCAGGGACCCTAAAACGTGTATTTCCGTTGAAAACTGGAATTCGAAAATTTTCACGATCGCAATACTTTCCCTTACTATGTATAGTAAGTGAAAGTAAAAAATGACTTATATAACTACTTTAATCAATATTTTTAGAGTTTTTTTAGAGGGGAAAATCTTAAAGAATTGCAAAATGCATGATATAAAGTAGTACTTCTGGTTCGTTGTTCTTGTTAAAAATGTTGTTGGAACATCCTTGAACATTTATGCATTATTTATTGAACATCCTTGACACATTGTGCCACACACATCCCAAATATGAAATTTCCGTTCCGAAATATTTTTTTTGTTTTTTTGAGCTAGAATGACCAAATGCAAGCACAGATATTTTAGTAGAATTTGATTACTGGAATATTAAAATGGATATCTCCGTTGAAATTTCAAAACGTTTTAAGTCATCTAGTTAGATAGCTTACCTAACCGTATTTTTCGTAGAGGTAATCACAATTAAAAATAATTAGTACTTTCTTGAATTAGACCTATGACCATGGAACGATTTAAAATGATCAAATATAAATATTAATATTACCTTTTATCAAAAATTTTTAAATTTATTAGTTTTTATGTCTAAGTGTTCATCACATGAATATACCAAATATTTCAAGATAATTATACAACATAAATTGTTAACTTTATAATAAAGAGTTTGAAGATATTTGTAATCATATAATAAGAATATATTTCGATTGAAGAGAATATTTTGATAAATGATTAATATACTCCGAAATAAGTCATCCATAAAATAAAAACACAAACTTATCCATTAATTTACCGATTGATTGAGATGTCTTAAATGGCGACTTGGGGTTAAGCAATTAACCACAAATCTATATTTTTTTTTATTTTGTGAATTTTTTTCTCCCTCTATCGTCAACCGCGTCAAAATGCCATGTCATCTTAAACACATTTTCAAAATTCTAATTTAAGGACTCGTAATTTATTAACTGACATGGAAACGAGAATTTCTTGAAGAGTTAATTGGAACGAATTTCAAGCCGGTTCCAAAGCCATCAGGGATCAATCGATATTTAGAGAGGGCAGTAATAAACCCATGAGAGGAGTCTGGAATTTTAATGGCTTTATAATTATTGCCAAGTATTAATAAATCTTGGCTAAATCATTTATTAATTCTAAGTTTAATTATTACAACGAAAGAACTCAATAAAACAAATTCAAAGATGTAAGTACAATTTGACCACTAAGGCTTTTTTACTTTCACTTACCTATATATTAAATATAGAAAGGGAAAATATTGCGATCTTGAAAATTTTCGAATTCCAGTTTTATACGGAAATAAACGTTTTAGGGTCTCCTGAGTCCAAGTAACTAATTTCCGCAAAGAGGTCTATGTGTGTGTGGCAAGTCTAGCATGATAACGAAATATCGTACGAAACTGAAATTTCATATTTAAGATGTTACAGCAACTTTTTCACTAAAATGGCTGACTGAAAATTCGACTTTATACTATGCATTTCGCAACTTTTTACGATTTACTCAAAAAGGGTTTTAACGATTTTGATTAAACTCCATATATCGATGTAAAATTTAATGGGATTTAGTATGATGTAGGCTTTATTCTGATTGGCATAAATTGACTGTGCCTAAATGTCGAATTTTTTATATTTTCTTCTTCTAAAATACCTTTAATTTAGTGCATTCTAAGAAAATAACCGTGTAATCTTGTGAACATTAATAAAAAGCGGATAATTATATAAGGTCAATTAAATTCATATATAATAAAGGACAAGAGAGAAAAAGATTTTTTTTTTTGCAAATTTTTGTGTTTTTGAATATAAAAACAGTAATATAGATATATAATATACCGTTGGAAGACTAAAGATTTTAGAAAACATATTTTAGAAAAAAAAAAAGTCTTGTAATCGAAATTGTAGAAGTTAATGAATAGTGATGAAAAACCGATAAAACTAACTGATTGTTTTAGATAATATAATACAAGATTTTTTTATAAAGCACATGTTTATATTAAAATTCAATTTAATTAATTCATTAAAAATTTATTTTTATCTCTAACTTTATTTAAAAATTCATCCATCGATTTTAACAACGGAGGTAAGTAAAAGTCGTGTGTTGCGCGCACCAGATTTAAAAAAACAAAACATATTTATAATTGTATAAAGAAATGTAGGGGAGCCCGTGGCTGAGTGGCTAGCGCGTTAGTCTCTCATGCTACAGGTTGTGAGTTCGAATCCCGGTCCCGGCGGGGCTTTTATAATGATGTAATTAAATGGGGATTCACTCACAGCCTCTCCCCCGGGTATGTGAGACCCATCACCACTCACAAAATTAGGCGTAGGGAATGATGACCCTACACTACAAATTGCATCGAAAACGCGAATGTTATACACCGCGAGGATCAGGGCCTGCACGGCCTGTCGCGCCACTGAAAAAAGAAAATTAATAAATATATCAAGTATATGTTTTATGTATATAATACAGTGACATAAAACACATGTAGAGACACTACCTATTAGCAGTACTCCAATACGAATTCTAAATCAGAAGGTGCCACGGCCATCTTTTTCTTAAACGCCTCGCAAAATTAATAGGAATCGAAAAAGATGGAATTGAAAGATTTAATTGAACTAGTGGGTTAGAGTCAGAATAATTTTTTCATGGAAGGATCGATATCTGGACCCGGCCGAATCACTAATATATGGAACGTAAAGGTCTTTTTGGATGAGTTTTATTCGTAACAAAGTAAGGAGCATTGAGGATTTTGCATTTTAAGGATTGGATGCAATCGATGGTTTAGTTGCCCATAGCTCTACACCGTAAGTCCAGATTGGTCTTATAATAGACTTATAGATGAGCCTTTTATAGTTTAGAGAAAGATATGAACGATGGTCTACTGAGTGTTCAAGTATCCGAAAACGGTGAGCCTTTAGGCATTTAATTCATAATTATTGAAAACAAATTCAATGAAATTAGAATAATAATAGAATTGGGGGCTGTAACATTATATAATATTATTCATTTCACTAACTAAAGGATCCTTACTACAAAGTATGAGTCGTTATAGTAATGGTAAGATGCACTTAACAATGCGGGTACTAATGTGGGTAGTAGTGACTAGATGGGTTTCGTAATGCATGTAATACAACAGCAACAGAATATTACTGTAAAACGTAACAGTAAAAAAATTTCAAAACCCTATAACAGAACTAATGGATTTTTTATTTTAGAAGCAAAAAAGATCTGTTGCGTGCAACCAACAACTTCTACTTACCTCCGTTGTTAAAATCAATTTAATGATTTATAAGTTAATTTAAAATTGATAGACGTATAAAGAAATATATTTAAAGTTAAATGGAAATATTTATTTTAGGTTAATTAATCTCATAGGGAGCGGAGTGGTCTTGTGGATAGAGCACTAGTCTAATGTGCTCCAGGTCCTGGTTCGAATCCCATCTGTGACAGAATATTATTTATTCCGTTATTTCGGCCGGGGGGCAACCGTAAGGTATGGAGACCCGCCTGGGGCAGACCTAGCCTCTTTAAAATAAATACCCAAATCGGGGAAAAAAACCTGTCGGCTGAACGTGATCAAGGCCTAATCCCCTCATTGCACGGCCGTTGGCCTAGAAACAGTACGAATCTTTATATGTACTGAGCCCGAGACCCTACGTTGACATACGTTGCAGAGGTACAGGTATTTTTTTTTTTTTTTTTTAAATAATCTCACAATAGTAATTATTGGAAACAATAATCATTTATCTATTACCTTATACAACTTTGTATTTATTGTATTTCACATCAATATATCGACTTAATTAAAAATTGTTGGAATCGTAAAGAAAAATACATAATAAAAGTCGCGCTTTAAATAAGGTAATTATGATGACAAAATGTGACATCTCAGGCATATACGAAATTTCAGTTTTATTTTGCTGGACTATGTCATCCGGACTCAGGGGACTCTAAAACGTTTATTTACGGTGAAAACTCAAAGTCGAAAATTTTCACGATCGCAATACCTTCCATGACTATACATACACCATACTATATATTTTTACATATACTTATATTACTGTATATACCAGACGATTAGCGCATATAAATTTTTTCGGAATTAGTTCTACACTGTACCTAACAACTTTACAGTCCCATTTGTGTCGCCTTGATGATATTAACTCAATTACACTGACAAGGTACTTGTTCCGCAAAACCGCTTTAAGTAATCTTCTGAATTTACCAATAGTCCATCTCTCACGTAGTAGATAAGAATATTAAGGAAGAAATTCGGGAGAATAATAGTTTTATAAATTCTAACCATAATGATTCTTGATAGAAGCTGCAAGCTAAGTTATTTCGCAATGATAACACGCATTTCATGACTTTTGTTTTAACAGCAAATTTATTTCCTTCTTGATTAGTTTTTTTATAGTTATTACGAAAACTGATTTCTAAAATTTCTGTATATGTTCAAACGCATGTTTTGATATATCAATATCACCAAGATCGTCTCCGTTTATACTTATTGAAGTAATCATATATATAGTATTATCCGTATTTATAAAGTTTTGTTTGTTTGTTTTGGTTTTAAGGCGTAAAACCCTAAGGCCATCAACGCCTAGATACTATATATATATTTAACCTTTATAAGAAAGAACTATTAGGTAATAAGTAATTGAAAAAAATGTAAACAATAGTTTAAAAAACTAATAATAATAATACTTTAAAAAAAAAAAAAAACTTAAAGTCAAGAAAAAAAAAATTGATTAAAAACTGACTAGGAATGTATAACTTGATAGTTAATTAAGATTATAGTCTTTACAATTTAGATAACAATGATTGCTCCTTAAGAAAATCAGAAACTAATTTGATGGTTTCCTCTCTATTACCCAGTACTGTTGAAATATTTGGGTTTAATCCAATTTTATTCAGGTGCAATGAATAATAAGGTATTTATAAGGTGTTATTAATCCCAATATTATATTCTACGACAAAAAAGAAATAAGCATTCCATATAATGTTGGAAGCGATTCTTCTCCTACAGACGAACATCGAGTATCACTTATGATTCAAGGCCTTTGGTAATCCATAGCATTCTGCCTACTGCTGATGGATCCTGTCAAATATATCTTACGGCCATTAGCACTCCAAGGCTATCCGGCATCACAAACAGATTTCGTCCTCTTTTCGGAAGGCTATGAGGCAATAGAGTCGGAATAGAATAGCTGTGAGTACGAGACAGCATTACCATGCGGAGTAGATACCGCCCCAAGTGTCCTAAAACATCCTCCTAACAACCGAGATGTTATCGCGTCCATTGCGCGGGGCAGGAATGGAGGAGAAATGTCTACAATATTGTCCCCAGATCCATTATGCATGAGGGAGAGATAGCACGTTCAAAAAGTATTCCCATGTAGAGTAAAAAAATAAAAACACAATCTGGACATTTTTAAAACCTCAAGAATGTTTGTGACATTTATTATAATCATTACTTGCCAAATCGATGGTCTGAAATTTTCTACCTTCCTACTTCCAGTTATATATATATTCAATATCACAGAGGAGGAATGCTTAGATAGGAAGCTTTACAAACAAAAAAATTCTATACTGGCGATTCCTGAAGAAAGAAGAATTAAAGAAGGTGAGGATGGACTAAGGAGATAAGGACGAGGAAGTCGGCGAGGATGAAGGAGTATTCAAAGAGAAGGTCTATTCTAGAAACAAAACATATACACTATCACCAAAAAACAAAGTGGCACAACAGCCTTCTATGCCAAAGGTCACAGGTTCAAACCCGCAGGTGGCCCTAGGAGTTATTAATAGGAGTAAGAAATTTTAAGGTTAATTTTTACGAAGAAAAAAAACAAAACAAATACTTTAAAGGAAGACATTTTATATTACCTGCTTTTAAACCCTTCAGTACTATTCCTATCAGAATGAAACCTACATGACATTAAATTCCACATTAGCATAGCGAGTTGAAGCAAAATCGTTGTAGTTATTTTCGATAAAATCGAAAAAATGTCAAAAATCAGGTGGCTCTTGTGGTTAACCGATTTTGTTGAAAACTTTCTTGTACCATCTCAGGCCTATAACCTTCTAAAATTCGAAATTTCAATTTCATAGAAATTATCGTTTCGAGCTAGAATTGCCACACACATACTTTTTTGGGGGACTTGATCATTTTGACTCAGGAGACACTAAAACGCCTATTTTCGTAATATTTCCTCATACTAAATATTTAATTTAATATTAATCCCGGTATGATACTGAACATGGCAAAGTATTCAAGTTAAAAACTATGAGGCTGTCAATTGATAAACTTTTTTTGAGGGAACACCTATAGCATTGTGGCTAGCAAAACAGCCTTCTATGCTAAAGGTCGCAAGTTTAAACCCGCAGGCTGCCCTCGGATTTTTTAATAATATTAAGAAATCCGTAGTCATGCCACCTTTCGGAGAGGACTTAAAAAGGCAGTCCCGAGCCTGTGCGGTTTCAGGTACTCGTAAAAGATCCCTATGATAATAAACCTGGATAGACAAAACTATAGCATAGTGGGAGTCCTAAACATTTAACATGAATCAAATACCGAATTTTAGAATAAATAAAAGGAAAAATAGGAGGAAATATTTTTTTTAATTTGAATAATAATCTCTATAAAAAAAAGTAAGGGTAGTAGTTATTAATAAGTAAAATATACGTTAATAATTACTTTCTTGCACATCTAAGATTTTTGTTTCATGAAGTGTCACGTTTTTCGTTTTTAATAGAATCCCATCACATAATAACTATAATTAAAGGTCATACAATTTAAATCATATTATCCAGAAGTAAATTAAGATATACTTTAATATTAACTAATTGTTTCTATCTTTTTCAAAAGTGTTTTTAAGAGAATCGTGATTTTTTAAATAAGAATGAAACCATTTTAATTAATTCATTTCTTCTGGCTTATTATTTTAATGATTGATGTATGGAACTATTCTAAACAGCCTTCTATGCCAAAGGTCACGGGTTCAAACCCGCAGGTGGCCCTAGGATTTTTTAATATGATTAGGAAATCCGTAGTTATGCCGTCTTTCGGAGTGGACGTAAAAAGGCAGACCGGAGCCTGTGCAATGTAAGAAACTTGTTAAAGAGCCCTATCCCAATCAAACCTGGATAGGTAAAACTTAGGACTCCCATTGTAGCATCGTCCGATTAGCCACAGTGGCATAAAGTGACGTTAATAAATAAAAAAATAAATCCTAACAATTGTTATTTTTTTTTATTTTTTATTTTTTTTTTTATTTTTTTTTTTTCCTTACCCTCTGGTTTTATTTTCGAACAAAATACAAATACAAATATAATATGTATAGCTGTCAGATTTGTCCTTCTGTTACCCGGAGGTATTCTAAAGAGGATTGCTATATGCGCTGGATGCACTAGTAATCTTTCAAGGGCTTCTTCTAAGCCTTTATTTATCCCATTGCAAAATGGGAGGGACCATTCTTCAGGGTTTTGGCAATAAATTGAGTTCAGACATAGTCCGAACTCCTTCCCTCGGCGACAACGTCAACGAGAGGTAGTGATCCTTGCCACCTCCCAGGCTTGGGTGGTGGGGTGATATCAGAAAATAATGGATTAGCACAGGCCTTCAGTCCATCAAAAAATTTAATGTGCCTCCGGCTGATATATTCAGGCACTGTTGGCAATACTA
>JAJSOM010000271.1:0-29612 GCA_023052935.1 Piezodorus guildinii
AAATTTTTTTTAAAAAACATTTTTGGGGAAAATTTTTTTTGGGGAAAAATTTTTTAAAAAAACCGTTAAAAATTTTCCCGGGGTTAAAATTTATTATCAAAAATCCCCCAATTTTTTGATTAATATAAAAAAACGCATTTTTTTTCGTAAATTAATTAAATGTTCATGGAGTTGAGTACTAAATTAGCATTAGCTATACTTCTAGTATGTCAATTGATAATTTTTAAGAGTAATATGAATAAAATTTTAATTGTCTATGAAATTACCTGGAATAGGTAAAAAAACAGCTGAGCGTTTAAGTAGAAATGAAGGATTTTTAAAATGATTAAATAAAGATTTGCAATTTACTGTATCGTGCACCATAATGTTATTAATTACATATAGATTACGAAAGAAGCAATTGACGGACTGGTATCGTTGATTAAATTCATCAGCAAAAAAATTTATTAGTTAAAAAAGAAAAAACTTATAATATGAGTTTGATTGCTTATTCGAAAAGCTCTGAATGTTATTTAAGGTAATATATGGTTAATTGATTATTTAGTTCCATATTGATAAAAATAAAATAAAAATATTGATTAATTCTTCGTCTAATCTTTATCGGAATACATCGGACAATATCATTTGTCGAAAATGGAGATATTTATTCAGCGGCTAAGCTCGTGGTGATGCGTGATCATCTTTTAATTTTTGGCCCCCAGGATTGGTAGATACTTGTATATTATTGTAACGATGTGTGTAATTTACGAGTACTTCTGGTCATATTTTAGAAAGCAGAGATCTTGATTATATGACTATCTAGATCCAAGACATTTATTTATGTGAAATTCATCTTGTCGCTGTTATAGAGAATTCTTACGAATGAAGAATATAATTAGATATTATGTAGTAATGGACCACAGCAAAAAATAATTAGCTCTCATCGTTCCCTAGTTGCGCGACTACACGATGCTTTAAGACTTACCATTCGGATCGATTTGTATTATACACGTTTAACTTTACCTGTATGATTTTAAAATTTTAATCGAAAGCAAATATTTAGGCTTAGTTTAGACAAAATGCGCTTGGAATAGCAAGCGTAGTCGTGGTACTCTGTATCGTATCGTTTATTACGAGGTGTGACCTGGAGAGTCAATTTCTAATATTTAAGGTGAAAAGCCGTGAAGCTTAGAATATAACATTGATATAAAGGATTAGATCACATGGATCGTAAATTTATTAATTATTCAAAATTTAAGGGGCAGTCAGGATTAGATAAAATTTTTGTGACACTCGGTGATGACAGTCAACTATTGAAGATTTGGAACATTTTTATACAACAAGGATTTTACAGGCACATGTCGAGGGCGTGTCGTAACCATTGATATCAACATTTTGTTGATTTATAGTAAATAAATTATACTCAAACATTTTGTTAATGTAATAGTGAATGCATATTAAAAATTAATTATAACATTTTTAAATAAATTATAATCATTTTCCTATACATATTCGTAGAATGATGATATTTAGTTTAATTAAATTTATATTATTTTTCATTTTTTATTTTATAAAAATATTTTATATACGTTTTTTTTTTTAATTAAATTATTTTTTAAAGGGCCAATATGGAAAAAAGTAGAAAATAATATGACATTTTTCCAATATTTCAATATTTTTTTTTAAACACAGTACTGGTGTAGTTGTTAATTATTACAGTGTTTTTCTTTGCTATGTTGCCGTGAAATTACTGATCCTTGGTCAATACGTAAATTTATTGGTACTTTTTCAAAAAGGCACGTCATGGATGGATTAATCTTATTATGTCTTCCAGAATAATGATTCAAAGGGAAAAAATTATTAACAGCATGTTTTCTACGGCTTTCAAACTATAGTAATGATGGTAGAACTAGGAATATCGGTCTTACGAATACGTCATGTGTGCTTGGTATGGGCGAGAATATTCATGCTTACAAATAAATTACAAAAGTTATTTTTCTGTTCTCATGTTGGGAGTAGATATCCTGCAATGTTTAGCATTGAAGGGCAAATGATGGTGCTATGTTTATCACAAGTAATGAATTAATAAATTCTATGGATACTGTACGTCTGCGTTTGGTGGTGTATTCATGCACGTAATGATGGTTAAACTTTTATTCAATCTATAGTCAAGGTTATTATGGGTTATTTACGATCAAGATCATGGTGCTAAAAAAGTGATTTGAGATTTTTTTTTACTTATAAGCACTTTCTATCTTGGGCGTTTAATGAAGTATGTGTGTGTATTGGCATTATTCCCGTATTATGATTGCATGTTTAGAAATATATGTTAAACTCCATGGGAACTATAAATGCTAGTATGAACAATGGCAGTTTTATGAATAAGAAGTAGAAACTTTGTGCGATATGAATTTTAACTGGATTTTAAAATTATTTAAATACACGTAAAGCAGGATGATAATAGAATTATAAACGTAACGATTTTATATCCTAATAGCAAAGAAAATAAAAATTTACGTTATTAATATAAAATTTAGTAAAAAAATTACTAATTATCGTTTTGTTAAATTTTTATACAAATATTATTTTATTTTTAATAGTTAGTTCATACAATGTTCACGTGTAATAATTATTTTTTAATTTATTAAGAATAATTATTTCTATATATTGATGATATTCTAATTATATTAGAAATAAAAATTAATTTTTTTTAAATTCATTATAAACAGTTAAAATTTAATAATAAAAAAATTAAATATATATATGTGATAAAACTGGGTAAATTTTAAAATCGATTTAGTAATTTTTTTAAAGGAGATCTTTTTAAATATTCCCTTATTATAGTAAAAAGGGTCAAATTCATAAGGGTTGTATTTATTGTAAGACGTGCCGGGATAATCAATATTAAGTTACTATTATAAACTTTTATAATGAATTATCAAATAGTACAAAAAAATTAAATTTTTTTAATTAATAAAATGATTTTTAATTTTTTAAAATTTGTAAATTGATCAAGAAAATCATCACATTATTATTTTTATGCCTACAATACTTTTAGAGCAATTTGTAAGTTTTATCAAAAATAATATAATTCTTATGATAGTTAAAAAAATTGGAAATCATGGTCAATCAAATTAAATATGTAGGAAAATTTTTAAGAAATAATAGGATTAGTAATTTATTACAAGAAAACTTATTTATTTAATAGTTTTGCAAATTCCATATATTATAATTTGATCTTATTTATTAAATTCAAATTGTCTGAACACATTGGGAAAAGAAGGAATAGATTTTTCTTTAAACGGGAAAATGGATAATGGTATAAAAAATTTTTAAAAATCTTACTATGAAGTAGTACCATTTAAAAATAACTGATTTTCGCAATGAAAAAGTAAAGGTTTTACGGCTTACAAAAGAGTAGTAAAAGTTTATCAATGAAATATCTGTCGTGGTCAATATATTACTGGTACATAAGATAAAAAAGTTCTTGGCTTTATTTAGAAGAAGAAGGTTCAAATTTATTAGTTACTAAAGAAACTTTTGTAGCTTAGTGTCGATATCAACAATTGGGAGATGGGCTGGTGTCATTTTATTTAAGAACAGGGTAAACGATTACCTATCAAAACTTTCTGAAGTTGTAGGTATTTTAAACATCTGTTATATACTTCTTTCAATCTCCACCCCCCGAATATCGTCAATTCATAAAAACAAATTAACTATTCGGCTACAGCCGATGAAGGCACTTGATATTGAAATTTTAATTAATGTTCCCTGGACCTGAATTATAAACATAAATTTACAAACAGCTAAACTTAACTTTGAATTATTGTGATACTTCGATAAATTATATTTAGCGCGATGCTTATTGAGAGACTTTTATTAGAAAATATGCAAGGCATTCAATCGTTATTTGTATGCCGTGATGAAGTAGAAGCTGCTTGGAGTTGGTGGATTCAATTATTGATGCTGGGACAAACGAAAAATAAATATTTATTAAACCTATCTTGCTGGTACTTGGGGAACTACTAGAGTCACAAGAAATGCTTATTAGGGATGGTAAAATATTGGAATAAAATATTAATTAAATAATTCACCATATTCATGAAATTATTTCTTATTATGCTATATATATTTTAATATATATCATGTAATAATTTAATTATTATATATAAAAAATATTTTGCATCTTTAAGATTAAATTAAATTTTAAAAATTTAAATTCATGATCATAATAAGTGATTCCTATTTATGTTGTTTACCTTGATATGGTAAACAAGTAAGATAGATGAAATTTTTACGGATAAAAGTAATACGTTTTTTCTAATACATTGATTCTATATTTTTTTTTATTATTGTTGTATTTGTTTTTAGCATTATCATCATTAACAATCATATGATATCTTTCTTTAAAGGCAATACGAGCTGCTATTAAATTCAATAAAAGTGATCTTTTTCTATTTGCGGTAAAAGAGCAGATTATAAATCATAATTTAATTTCCTTGTATTTTAATATATTTATTTAATATTCTTATTTTAGGATCGGATAGTAATTATTAAAAGTTAATTACATGTAATATTATATTTAATTACTTTTACTAATATTTAAATCTCTTCAAAAGTCTTTTAATTGTTAATATAATATATTATTATATTGACCATGCTCTTTTAAGATTAAAGAATAATCGTTGTCGTTTATTGACACTAGAAGCTAAATATCAGAAATATTGAATCTATTTATATCAAAATATAGTCATTTATTTATTATTATTCCTAATAAAAATAGAAATTTTATGTAAATATATAAAATTTTATGGTAATATATATATTATATTATGCGTTAATAGAAATTTACTATCATAGCTTATATGAATGCTATTACTATAGTTTAATATATCAAAGATGATACTAAGGATTCTTATTTATAGAAAATATAAACATGAGGTAATAAATTTTAGCTTTAAATCAATAAATAAATCTTATTAACCATATATTAAGTTTCAATATTGAATATATAATACATAACCATTGTAGATTAATTGTAGCACTTGATATCTATAAAACCTAATGATAGTCTTAATTTTGTTTTTATGGTTTCATGATTGTTTTTATTTAAAAAAATATAAATTTTTAAAAAAAAATATTTTTAAATTGAATACATGACAATTAAATCAATACTATTTTCATAGTAGTTGATTTATATTTTGTGTGATTCAAACGGTTTAATAGGAAATGTACCTGGATAATCAATCTAAATTGAAAAAATCAGTAAGGAAATTATTGCACTTTCTATAGGATAAGTTCCCGCATTGTTTTAGTATTAGAGGCATCATACGTCCTCTTAAAATTGGTATCTTTCAGATTTAATCAAGAGAATAAGATAGGATACTGATTTAAGTATGACGCAATTACGTGCAGCGTTACGTCTTTATATTCAAAGTTGGCGTTATCTTTATAGTGTTAAAAATGGGTATTAACCGTATTGATCTGATGGAAATATTTGCGAAAAAATTAGAAAAAAAAAAACTATTGAATATGCTTCTCGGAACAATAGCTGAACACTCTAAAAAACAGAATAAAAAATCCACCAGGGTAAAAAAAGACAAGTCTGCATCTTTTGATTAATTAATAAAGCGTTAAATGATAAAAATCTCTTAATAATCATCTTCACATCCAAATTATCATCAAACAACGTCCAACATTCTTTAATTCTATAGATCATAATCATAATACCAGTTCGTTCAAAAAAAGTATCTTATCAATTACCTCTAAAAATTATGGATAAGTCAACTTTGCAACCTGGAAAAAGTATTAAATAAGAATTGCAAATGTGTTACTTTTTATGCCATATTCTTGAAATGCAGAAGATAATATTCGATTTTTATTAGATTCAGGGAATAGCAGTGCTTATTCGTTTAGAAAATTTTCAATGTTTAATAGGAATCTTAAATTTAAAAGATTCAAAATAAAAAATATAGATTTATTATATTTTTTAAGTATAAACCTATTTAATGACTAATTATACATCAACACAAAAAAGTTTTCTAAACTACTCATTAAATATTTTAACATATATGCTTTTTGATTAATACGAAGATATTCGTAGGAAAATTTATTTATTTTTAAAATCCAATTAAATTACCATATTTGTATAGTGGTGGTAGGAGTAAGAGTTCAAAATGATCCAATAAAAATAACTTGTACATCTTATCATTTAAATTAAAACATTATCCTAGTTTTTCTTAAAAAAAAACTTTTGATCAATTATTTAATAGTTTAAAAATCAAAACTTTATATACTGTTATATTAGTCATATTTTTAAATATTTTAAATTTTATTTAATTCTTTTAGAAGATGATAACATGAATCCTATATTCCTGATAAAAAACAATGAAATGTTTCAATAAAAGAGATATGATAATATATCGGATATCGTTCAGTGGTTACTTGATCAGTAAAAAAAAAATATAAGGTATTGTTACCCACTTATAGATATAATTCAGATTTTTCTATACTTCTGTATCTACTTTCTGTGCTCAGAACATAAGTAAATAATTTCTAATTTAGAAATATCTTAAAAAAAATATATATAAAATTAAAAGTCTATAAATTAGAAACATACTCGATCTTTTTACTTAATTAAAGCAGAAAGGATTACATTATAATATTCAAATATCATCTATAAAATTTTTATAATTTACTATTATTTATTAAATATATATACTTCATAACTAAAATTTTAATAGGCAGTGGACAGATTATGAGCGTATTATTCTTTTTTTAACTACTAATTTATCAGTATGTTACTATTTGGAATTTATTTTAAATTTAATTGGTATTCCTGTACATTAATAATTGATACTATGATTATTATATCAAGTATTTTAGGTTTTCGGGTGTCATTGTATTTCTCTGCTATTTTCTAAAGGGAATAGGCATTAAAAAATGTGGCTGGGAAAGTAATTGAAGGCCTACAATGAAATAGAATGCTGGGTGATTACAAACCGTTAAGAACAAGCTCAACAAATGGCATTTTCGATAGCCGTAAGTAGCAATCTTTGAAGCACAGATATCAAACGCGTTTTGTACTGGATCTCGATCGTAATTCCTCGCTGATTGCCATTTTCCAGCGGATTACTAAAAATGTAGGGAAAAATGAAACTGCAGAAATATTAGCACATGTAATGTCACATTATTGCTAATGGTGATATGGTAACAATGACTTTATACAAGGCGGTGTGTAAATACATTTTTTTATTTTTAATTTCACGTATTATTGCAAAGGATCATATATAATGCTTGTGTGGACAATACGTGGCGGTGGAGTAGCACATCATGGTAATGCATTAGTATTTACGTTATTCAAGTATAATCTTAAAAATCATATTTGGTATATGTGCAAGGATAATTACCCATGTGGTTTTCAAGACATCGTGTATTTTATGCTGATGCTGGATCTGCAAAAAATAGTAGGAACTGGAAAAATGATTGCAGCATTAATAATGCTTAAAACTAGCTGCAATCCCTAAGGAATTTAATAGCTATAAAAATGAAGCTTTTTGTATTAATGGTGGAGGCAGTAAGTAGGAAAATGTTTAATCAAATTATTTTAAGTCACATCAGTCCATAGATCAAAACGTATTTCAAGCTTTATTAAACATAATATAATTTTTAGTAATTAGGGAACTATGCATCTTATCAAGATCGTGATGTACTTAATCGTTTATATCTTAACAGATAATATATCTATATATTTTCTTTATTATTGTTTTTATTAATAAAAGTTGAAATATTCATTTTTTTTAGTTTAATATAAAAATTTTTTTCATTTAAAGAAACTTTTAACTTCTGTTTTTGCAATATTTTCAGCAATAATTATTTATCTTCATTATTTATGTTGTATCGAATCATCAATCAAAATTATTTTACAAAATTTTAATAATATTTTTTACTAGTTTTAGCATGAATTGATTGTGATATAGTAATGATTCTTATACATAACTACCTACATATCTAATATCTCTTTTAATGTATCTTATTTTTATACCTGCATCCAGAGTATAATTTATATTAAATAATTATAGATATACTTAAAAAAATATGCCTATACATTAAAACAATGATAATCAAAAATGAAAATCCATTAATATATGGAATGGTTTTTTTAAATCTACTTCTATGATTTAGTAATATAATAATTTATATGATTAAATTTATAAAATATACCTTATTAATAATCAGAAAATGCAAAATATTAAACATAAGAGATCTAAAAATATTTCTACTTAATGGAATGTTTTTTCGCAAAAAGTGTTAATATTCTGACTGTTGCTTCCGGGGGCCCCCCAGGGGGCTCCATATGTAATTACTGGTAAACACTATGATGCAAACAAATTAAATTGTTTATGATTATATTTATATTCTTATCTATTAGTGTTGCTATATTGAAATACTTGTTAAAAATCTAAATACGGTTTTAATGTTTTGTCTAACTAAATAATTTATATGGGATAAGAGAATGAATTCTTAGAAAAAGGATCCAAAAAAATAAATTTTACGTTATCTATATTAGAAATTCATGAAACAATAAAGACTTAACATGTAATAATTAACTTGTAAATATTTCTTATAGCTATCTTTTTCTTTTATCGATTGAATTCAACATATTCTGTGTTTGTAATTATAGTACATTATCTAATTTGTTTTTGATGATTAGTTATCACTAAGTTATTGTTTTTTAATTTTTTAGATGACAATTAAGATTTTTATAGTGCTAAATTCTAGAAAAATTGTCAAGAATCAGTAGATGATTTACATGAAATTAATTATTAAAAAAAAGAATAGAATAAGGTATAGTTAAGGATATTAGTTTTAATACCTCTACCAGAATGAGACCGATAATGATCGTTATTACATGGTCATAGAATTTTTCTACAAATTAATAATGCTTTGTTTACTTATTAGAACGATATCACAATCTAACCTAAAAGTATTGAGAAGTAAATTGTTATAATCAACCTATAATATCTTAAAATTCTCCTTAACACGGATACTCCTATTTTTTTCTCCATTTAGACTAATTAAAAAGGAGAAACTTAAACTGAATTAAGTAATATAGTAAACCATGTTACTACATAGTGCTCATCATCTTTAATATTCATAGGCGTAATCTTAATTTTAAGCCTAGCAAATTTACTGCTGTAGTAATGTTTGTGTAATATTAAATTTGCGTGATTTTAAATGCTTAAAATGAATGTAGCTAAATATTTATTATTAAATTGTTATATATTAATTTAAAGATGCTATATTTTATGCTGCACTAATAAGATTTATACTATTCGAATAATTCAGTTATTTTTACGACTAGTTAGGAATAGTCAAATTAGCACTCTTATTTAAATTTGTTTTTTTAAATCGAAAAATATCGTTTTGCATTGGCTGAGTGATAAAAAAATCTATAATTAATGAGACGTCATGAGGCTTTACTGAATAAAATATTAAGTTTATTTCTTTAAATAATTATCTTAAATCTTAATTTATTAAAATAAAAAAATTTATTATGGATAATCTAAAATATTGTAATAATTAATTTCAACGATAATTCTACATTTTATAAAGATATATGAATCATTTTTAAAATAAGAAATAATTCATATAAGTAATGAATATGAATGATAATAATTATTTTATATGGATTATTATTGTTTTTATTGCACATTGTTTTAATTTAAAATTCATATTGAAATATTATGAGCAAATGCGTTTTTAGAAAAAAAGTTTATTCAGTTACAGGTTTCATTTAATGTTTTACCTTCCACAGCTCTTACTTTCTTAATCTTATTAGGTAAGAAAGTAAAACAATAATAAATAGAAAATTACATTTGCTTTTTTTCTAGTAGGAACTTGTGATGGAATGTCTTTTTGATCCTTCAATTTGGGTAGGTTTTTTACTTAGTCTTTTGGAAATTATTTTAGGAATCGTTAAATTAATTTTTTTGCAATCTTAAACAGATAATGCTATTGCTAAAGACGCGATAAGGCTGCTTAATTGGATTATTGCTGGCTTTAGTTATGGCGTATAGGGATTGTATTAATTATTTATTGGATTGTTACTCTTACATATCCATTACTTAAAATGTTTTCTTTTAGTGTATCTGCGAGAGATTTAATTTTATTAAATTGGTGGGTTTTTTTTTATTTAAAGCTACTATGGATCGTCACGAACGACTAGAAAATCCCATACAATGATCATAAGGTAATAAAAATTAGCAAGTTTCTGGCAGTAGTAATACAATTGTTGTGTTAGATGCAATATTTTCTTTAGATGCATTTATTACTGCTGTCGGAATGTATACACACCTACCAATAATGATGATGCGGTAGTATTGCTATGCTATTATGTTTTTCGCTTCCAAACCAGTAACAAATTTTGTAAATGCGCATCTTACGGTAGTAGTGCTATGCTTGAGTTTTTTTTTAATGATTGGGTTGTCATTGGTAGCAGAAGGTGTTGGTTTTGAATATTTCCCAAAGGCTATCTTTATACTTGCATTGCTTTATCCATTATTATAGAGCTATTCAATCAAATTGTAAACGTAATTTTCTTCGTCATCAAGCACATCGACCATGCGAGGAAGTTCGGCAGCTGCAAATTTTACGTTTAATGGGAGAGTATGGATAATTAATCAGATCAATAAACAACGAAAAATCTACTGATAAACGAAATAATTCCGTATAGAAACTTTTAAGCTGAGAACGCTATATGATGAATGGAGTATAACACTGTCACAAAGATCTATACGTGGTATTATGACACCAAGATGTGAAATTTCTTGGATTGTTATATCTCTTTTCTGTTGATGATATCGACGCCAATTACTCAATGTCAATCATGTTATTTCCTGGTGTGATAAAAAAATTAGATAATATGATTGGTGGGGGGTTAATGGTTTTTTTTTGCGTGCTAAAGAATTTTATGTGGCAATTCAATTATGGCATGGATTTGCAAATTTTGCATCTAACATCCGGAATTTATTGTTTCAGAAACACTCGATTTCCATTAACCTATTAGTGTTTTACGTCATGCGAAGGTAGTGTTGTAATTGTACATAATAAATATAGTAAAGTAGAAGGTGTTTGATTACTACCATGTAGGATGTATTAGAAGCTATCGCAGGTGAAAATTTTCCGGATGAAGTGAACATATTGAGTCTTGATTATTAAATAATTACAATTAATTCACTTGAAAATAATTTCATTATTTATCTTCCCTAATTTTATTTACAAAAGATTTTATTAAAGAAATGAATTTCTATAATAAGAATTATGCTCGTTGGAGAATATAGATATTCACGATCTAACGAGTATTTTTTAATGTTATGTAACATGTTGAATATTAAATTGTATAAAGACATTTGGATTATATGTTATAGTAAAAATTTTATACACTTAAATAATTTAATATACATAATTGATAATACAAAATAGCAATTTAAAATAAAATTTTGATAATTAAATATAAAAAGGTATAAATAAAAAATTTAATAACAAGCAAATCAAAATTTTTTTATAATCTTACTCTTGATTTTAAATATTTTATTTTATTGATATTATTTTACTACACTTTTCAAATGAAACGAATATGATTGGATTTTTACTGTTTGCAACAAGAAAAAATAATTTTTTAACATGTAAAATCTCTGTATCCATTCATAGTATCTACTTTTTTACACTAGTACCTAATTTTACATATTTTACTTATAAATATATTTATAAATCTATTGTTACACCAAAATGCATTTCTTTATTTAATATCATTAAAAAATTTAAAAATGATTTATAGTTTTCGTATAAGCGAGATGATCAATTGCATATAGACGAATTATACAATTATAGCAATTGAGAATATTACGACATTAATATATCTTTTTAAGGAATTAAATTCTATTTTTAATAAAGAATATTATTATTTTTTTTATAATAAAATATAATTGATTTTATCGAAAAACTAAAAATCAATCTCTTTATATTTAAAGATTTAAAGTAGAATAGTAAATATACTAACTTTATTTCAATTTAGATATTGATATGGTGAAAATATTAATAAGTATATGATGTTATAGGTTCATTAAATAGCATAAAAATTTATTGTAACTAAAATATTAAGGATAATTTTTAATAAATAATTATGATCTAAAATCAGTATTTGTATTTATGAAAATTTTAGCTATTGATACGCTACCAGAATCTTGTTCAGTGGCCTTATGTAATAATAATTATATTGACGTGCAAATTAGAAATTACGATGCGTGATCACGCAGAACGTATTCTAGTATGGATTGCACAGTTATTGAAAAACAAGGATTCGATTAGCTGGATCTTCAGGCAATAGCTTTTGATCGTGGTCTGGAACTTTTATTGGTTTAAGGAGTAGGTGTGGGTATAGCTCAGGATTAGGATTAGTGTAGTAATTTGCCTTTAATCAGTCTTTCTTCGTTAGTGATCTTTGGCAGCGGAAGATGCATTCATCAAACAACTGCGAACACGAGTACTAGCTGCCATGAATGCATGTCATGGGACGAAATATATTGGGCAGATATCAACGAGATAATTCGGCTTATGCTATGGTGTGCAAACGGAAACTTTAATTATTCCTGAGGCTGCACTGAAGCGGCTATTACACTTTAGGGGTTCATTGGGCTTATGGTTGGAACAGCATGGAAAGTTTACCCCGAAATTATTATCTATGGACCTCTGAATTGCCGATTCGATTAGTGCCAACAGAAGTGTCTTTGCTTCTGCTAAAAATATGTTACCACTAGCATTGGAATGCATTACAACGTAAAGAAATATTAAAACCAGAAAGTATTCACCTATATATTTCCGAAAAAAATTGCTAAGAAATTACGAGATCCCTAATTAGAAAAAATCAGTTAAACTTCTATATATACATTTTAAAAATGATTTTCGATCTTTAACCTTGTAGTAAGATCATTTTTTTAAAAATTTCAATATAGTATTATTGAAAATTTTTATAAAAAATGATCTACTACAAGGTTTATAGATCGAAAAATCATTTTTAAAATGATATTAGTATTTTAACTGATTTTTTCTAATTAGGGATCTCGTTAATTTCTTAGCAATTTTTTTTCAGGAAATATAGGATGAATACTTTTGGTTTTTATATTCTTTACGTTGTATGCATTCAATGTAGTGGTAACATATTTTTAGCAGATGCTAAGACACTTCTGTTGGCACTAATCGAATCGGCATTCAGAGGCCATAGATAATAATTTCGGGTAAACTTGCCATGCTGTTCCAACCATAGCCCATGTAAACCCTCTAAAGTTAATAGCCGCTTCTGTGGCAGGCCTCAGGATATTAATTAAAGTTTACGTTTTGCTCACCATGCCATAAGCCGAAATTATCTCGTTGATATTCTGCCCAATAAATTTCTCCCATAAATTGCATTCATGCGCTTAGTACTCGTGCTCGCTGTTGTTTTGATGAAATGCATCTTCCTGCCGATGTTCACTAACGAAGAAAGACTGAATTAAAGGCAAATTACTAACCTAATCCTAATCCTTGAGCTATACCCACACCTACTCTTAAACCAATAAACGTTCCAGGACCCCGATCAAAAGCTATTGCCTGATGTGTATCAGCTAATGTAATCACTTGTTTTTTCAATAAACTGTGGCAATCCATACTACGCAATACGTATGTGCTTGATCACGCATCGTAATTCTAATTTGCACTCAATATGATTATTATTACATAGGCCACTGAACAAGATTACTGTAGCGGTATCATTAGCTAAAATTTTATAAATATTCAATACTGATTTTTAGATATAATTATTTATTAAAAATATGCTTAATAATTTTAGTTACATAAATTTTTATGATATTTAATGACCTATACATCATTATACTTATTAATATTTTCACCATATCAATATTAAATTGAATTGAAAGTTGAGTATATTTATATATACTTTAAACTCTTTAAAATTTAAAGAGATGATTTTAGTTTTCGGATAAAATCTATTATATTGTTATTATAAAAAAAATAATAATAATTCTTTATTATAAATAGAATTTAATTCCTTAAAAAAGATATTTTAATGTCGTATATTCTTCAATTGTATAATGTATAATTCATCTATATGGCAATGATCATCTCGATTATACGAATACGTTAAAATCATCTTTATATTTTTAATGATATTAACAATTAAAGAATGCATTTTGTTAACAATAATTTTATAAATATTATTTATATGTAAAAATATGTAAAATTTGGTTATAGTGTAAAGTAGATACTATGAATGATTCAGAGATTTTACATGTTTAAAAAATTATTTTTTCTTTGTAGGCAATACAGTAAAATCCAATCATATTCGTTCATTTGAAAGTGTAGTAATAATATCAATAAAATAAAATATTTAAAATCAAAGAGTAAGATTATTAAAAAATTTTGATTTGCTTGTTATTAAATTTTTTTATTTTATACCTTTTTTTATTAATTATCAAATTTTTTTTTTTAAAATTGTATTTTTTATTATCAATTATTTATATTAAATTATTTATGTGTATTCTAAAAATTTTGACTATAACATATAATTCCAAAATGTCTTTTATACGAATTTAATATTCATCATGTTACATAACAATTAATATTATACTCGTTAGATGTGAATATTCTGATTATATCTTCCACGGCATATTCTTATTATAGAATTTCAATTCTTATAAAATCTATTTGTAATATCATCCAAAAAGAATGAGTTTTTTCAATCCCAAAAAATTTTACTTCTTGGTGTCATAATTTTACGTATAGATCCAGCATTCTATTTCATTAGTAGGCTCTTCAATTATTTTCCCAGCCACAGTTTTTAATTGCTATCCATTTAGAAAATAGCAGAGAAATAAATGCACCGAAAAACCTAAATACTTGAAATAATAAATTCATAGAATAAATATTATGTACTGGAATACCAATTAATTTAAAATAATCCCAAAAAGTAACATTTTGTAAATTAGTAGTTAAAAAAGAAAAATAGCGTCATAAACTGTCACTGCCTTATTTAAAAATTTTGTTGAAGTATTATTATTTAATAAATAATAGTAAATTATAAAATATTTTATAGATGATATTTGAATATTTTAAAGGTATCTTTCTGCTTTAATAAGTTAAAAAATGAGTAATGTTTCTAATTTATAGACTTTAATTTTTATATATATTTTTTTTTAAAATATTTCTAGATTAGAAATTATTTACTTATGTTTGATCTACAGAAGTAGAAACAGAAGTATAGGAAAATTCTGATTTTATATCTATAAGTGTAACAATCCTTATAATTTTTTTTACTGTTCAAGTACCAATGAACGATATCGATGATATTATTCATATTCTTTTTTTTTTGAAACATTTCATTGGTTTTATCTGGAATATAGGATTCCATGTTAACATCTTTTAAAAGAATTTAAATAAATTTAAATATTTTAAAAATTTGACTAATTATCAGGTATATAAAGTTTTGATTTTAAAATATAAAAATTGATCAAAAGTTTTTTTTAAAAAAAAATAGTAAATTATAAAATATTTTATGATGATATTTGAATATTTTATGGTTCTTTTGCTTTAATAAGTTAAAAAAAGAGTAATGTTTCTAATTATTAAAAAATTTTTTTGAAAATTAAAAATTTTTTATATTTTTTATTTTGTTTAATTTGAATTTTATTTTTTATTTGATTTAATTTAAAAAAGGTGCTAAAAATCAGTTTAAAATTAAAAAGGGAAAACGGGAATTTTTTTTTTTTTTCAAAATTTAACGGAAAGTTAAATAGAAAGGGTTAAAGGAAAATTTAAAAGGGGGTTTTTAGCCGGTGGAAATTTTTCCCACAAGGTTTGAATGGTTTCCCCCCCTTTCTCTTCCCTTTACAAAATAAAACCCGGGAAAACGAAAAGGGTCGTTGCTCCCCTCTTTGGGTTTGGGGTTATAAAAAGGGAAAATTTTTTATCCAAATCTAAATTACCCCCGTTCCCCGGGGGACGGTGTGCCCTTTTTGCCAATTCCCAAAAAATTTTGGGTCTTTTAATAAAAATCCCCCCAAACCCATTAATTGGTAAAGGGAAAATTTTTTAAATATTTTAAAGGGCCCAAACGCTTCTAACGAATAAATTTTTTTTTAAGTTTAGATGTAATAGCCCCTTTATTGGATTTTAGAGATTTTTTTTATTAAGATAAAAAAAGAAATAATTTTAATCAAAATTTTTTTTAAAAAAAAATTTTTTCCAAAAATATTTTTTTTTTTTTTTTTTTCATGTTTATTTATTATAAAATATTAAATTTTAGGGAAAATTAATTTTTAAAAATTTTTTTTATCTAGACAATTTTTTTAATTTTGGCATGCCAATTTTTGTGGGGTTTTTTTTCTTGGGCCTGTGGAAAAAGCCCAAAAAAAAAAATTTTTTTTTTTTTTTGGGGTTTTTTTCGTAAACCCCTTTTTAGCCAAAAATTTACGTAGGGGAAAAATTAAAAATTTTTTTAAAATTTCCCTAAAAAAAAAAAGTCTTCCCAAAAATTTTTTTGGAATTTAAAAATATTTTTTTTTTTTGCAAAAAAAAAGCTTAAAAATTATTTTCCAAACTAAAAAATTTTTTAAAATTCTTGCCCTATTAAATTTTTTTTTTTTTAAAAAAACATTATGATTTTTTTAAATAAAAAAATAGTATTTTTTGAGAAAGTTTTAAAAAAAAGGTTTAAACTTTATAGGGGAAAAAATTTTTTTTAAAAAAAAATTTTTAATTTTTTTTGAGAAAAATTCCTTTTAAGGGTAATAAATTTAAAATTTCCAAAGATAAATAGGGATAATAAAGGGCAAAAAATTTGTTTTTTTAATATAGAATGTTCTGGTTTTTCCCAAAAATTTTTTTGGATGAAAACAAAAAAAAAAAGGAAATTTAAAGGTCAAAGTTTAATGTTTTTTTGCCCCAAAAAACCCAATAAAGTAAAAACCCCCTGAAGGCCGATCATTCCCTTTTTAAAAAGGGAATTTCCGACGTGGTTAAACAGATAAAGGAAAATGAAAAAAACTAAAACTGTCCCAGGAAAACCAAAAAAACTTTTATTGGAAAACAATTTAAAGGAAATTAAAAAAAGGTCCCAAACAAAACCCAAAAAACCGTAAAGCAAAAATTGCCAAAATACCCGAAAAACTATTTGATAAACGATATTTTAAAAAAAAAATCGTTTAAAACAATTTAAAAACCGGAAGGTAAAAGATTTAAAAAGTATTAAGGTGGGTAATTGAGAAAAAAATTTTAAAATTAAACCAATAACAAATATATTAAAAAAACTTTTTTTTGTATTTTTTAATGATTTTGGTTTAGGGAAAAATTCTAAATCATAGCTCCCTTTTTTTTTATAAAAGAAAAAATAAACGTTTATTGGATATACCCTTTAAAATTTTTTTTTGGGTTTCAAAAGGGTTTTTTGTATACTTTTTTAATTTTAATGTTAAATTTTTTTTATCTATATAAAAAAATTATGTTTTAAATTTGTGAAAGGTCCCCAAACAAAAAAAAATAAACAAAAAAAACTTTAATTTTTGGAGTTTGTTTAAATTTCCAAAAATTTTTTTGGGGGAATGGCCGGGGGTTGAAAGGGCGGTTTGAAAAAAGGTTTGGGAAAATTTTTCCCTCCGATTGAATCTTCTTCCCCCGTTTTTTTTAAAAAAAAAATTTTTTTTTTTTTTTAAATAAATTTCATTTTAAATTTTTTTATTATTTTAAAATTTTTAAAAAATATTGATTTAAAATTTTTTTTCATTTCAACCGTTTTTCCAAATATTTCCCTTTTTTTTAATTTTTGCAGTTAAAGTAGAAAAATTTAAGGGCGGCTATGCATAAAATTTTTTTTTATCACAAAGAATGGGAAAATTTTTTTAAAAATTTAAAAGAAATAGTAGTTTTAGAGATTGAAAAAGGAAAAGAGGGGTACCCTTTACCCAATTTTATTTTTAATTTTAAAATTTTCAATAATGAAAAAAATTTTTCTATCTATCCCCTTAAAAAGATGAAAGAAGAACAATTTAAAAGGGAATTTATTAATTCCAAAGTTTTTTTTTAAAATAAGATAACGGGTAAAACTATGATTGGGGAGAATTTCCCTTTAAAAGTTTTTTTCCCCAAACAAAAAAAATCTGTATTTTTTTTTTGGTGTTTAAATTTTTTGCCCCCAAAAACCGATAAAGTACAAGTTACGGCATCACCCAAAATGGTTAGAACGCATATGACCAACATGCATTTCTTTTGCAACATTAGGCGAAGAATAATCAACAACAATGGTTTGGGGTTTTTGATTTTTTAAGATGAGATTAGGGCATTGTATCAAATAAAAAATTTGTTTAGCTAGCCATTTTTTATCTAAAAAATATTAATAAAACATGAACCTGCAATTTCGATTTTGTAAGCTATATCCTTTAAAGCAAGATTTTGTATTATTTTTTGAGCTAAAGTTACAGGAGATATATCTAAAATTTTTGCAACTTTTATGATACCATTAATTTGATAGTCACCAAATAAAATATTATTTGATTGATTGATATAAATTTTACAATTTACAGGTATTCCAATTTTTAATATCGTTTGAAATAATTTATTGGAAATAAAAGTTTTAATATTCAAATCTTTTCCTTTATTCGGAAAATCTGTATTGATTTATATTATTATTTTCTATAATAAAAAATAAAATTATAAATTTATGATGCCTTAACATTACGTGATAACTACTAAGCAATGAATAATGCTAATGCAATTAATAAAAAATACATTTTAAATTTAAATTATTTTTAATAATTTTAAATAGATTAACCATTAATGTAAATAAAAAATCAAGGTTTACGAGCAATAAATATTGCGCGTTTGGGCGCAGGGTATCCTTCTATTGTTTTTTTAAAATCCTTCGGATCAAGAAAATCAAATAATGATTTATTGTCTATCCAATCGGTTTGCCGTTGTTCTTGGATGGAGGTAGTATTAATATTTACAAGTCGTATATCAATAAAACCACATCGATGTAATAAAATTTTTATTGCAGCAACAGAGGGAATAAAATAAACATTTTTCATTTGCGCATAACGATTATGAGGTATTAAAATCGTTTTTTCATTTCCATCAATGATTAAGGTTTCTAATATTAACTCACCATTTTTTATTAATTGATGTTTTAATTGCAATAAATGTTCAAATGGTGAATAACGATGATAAAGCACTCCCATAGAGAATACAGTATCAAAACATTCTAACTTAGGTAAATCTTCAAGACGAAAAGGCAGTACCTTTATGTTTTTGCAATTACCTAATAATTTATGTATTGCCTCAAACTGATATAAAAAAAGTGTCATTGGATCAATACCTACTACTAACCTTGCTCCTTCTCCTATCATACGCCACATATGGTAACCATTACCACAACCTACATCTAATACTACTCGATTTAATAATGGAGTAATATGGGGCACTATACGTTCCCATTTCCAATCAGAACGCCATTCAGAATTAATTTCTATACCGTATAATGAATAAGGGCCCTTTCGCCATGGCATCAAATTACGCAATAATTTTTCAATATTATTTTCCCGATTTTTATTAATATTATGAATATTAGTTGCTTTTACATGATTTTTTAAATCTAATATATCATATATCCGATAATTAAATGTAAATATTTAACAATTTTAATTTTTCTAATTTTAAATCTAGAATGAATTTTTTTTTCAAGCATTATTTTATACACAATAGATTACCCTTTTTCAGCCGTAATTCCTTAATCTGTTGATAAAACCATCGAAATTTATCATTTTAATGCAATAATGATCCAAGTTTAAATATTAAAGCACAATTCAGAATGAGAAAATCCCAACATTTTTTAGACTTGTTTATGTTTTCTATGTATCATTAATAATATTTTTTTAGCATATTAACTTAAAGTAATTTTACCTCACTATAACATGAATTTTTTTAAAATCATGATGGATTTTAAATAGTAATCTATTAATGTTATATTATCCAAAATCAAAATTTTTCTGAAAGTATTAACGCTCCCTCTGCATTTAAACCTTGATAAATTTTTTTAAGTAATTGTAAGCGAGTATGTGGTTTTAAAAATTGTAAAGTAAAATTCAAAATTACTAAAGAAGCATTTTTCTATTGTAATATTAAGAATATCGCGTTCTAATACCTGGATTAGTGTTGATAAACTGATTTACGCAATCCAATGGAATTAATAGATATTCAGTTTATTAAAACCGTTTATGTCAATTTTTTCGCTTGCATCCAATAACTTTGTGATCGATCCTGCATTAGTATACTAATGGCATACAATTACACCAAAACAAATAACATCTATAAAGAGACGCTAGAATTTAGGCGCCCAAGATTTAATATGGATAAAAATTTTAACCGTGAAAAAGGTTGTACAGTTGAGAGCCCTATTAATGAATTTATTACACTATCTCCTTAAAATACTTTTAACTCCCTGGAAGCGAAAAATGGTGATTAATTAATTAGTGCGGATCTTATAAATTTAGCTGATGCTTAGGACATTTGTGTTAAGATTGGCAATGAGTTAACAGATTATTATAAAACTTTAAACCATTATGATTACGTTTCTATGTTTTCTATCAATGAATATAATCATATAATAGCCATGCATATATGTTTACAGCACCTAAAAATGTCAATAAGAAGAACTCGTGTGCAATCCATTAAAAGCTATTGCGCACTTTTGATTAGTGATAAAGGTTATGAAATAGGTAGTGGCTCTATGGCATATAATAGTAATATGCAACAAGTAGTTTTTAATATTTTAGGCATGCTGAAGAAGAACAACTAAAAAAATTGGATTTTTATTACAAGCATTAAAATTTGGTGCTCCTCCACATGCTGGCATTGCATTGGGTTTAGATCGTTTGACAATGTTATTAATGATATATAATATTCGCGATGTATAGCGTTTCCAAAACACATGGCAACTGCTTATCATGATGCACCTATGATATTCATCAATCTATTTTAAGCGAATTTGTATTAAAAATATAAAAGCATGTAAATATAGTGAATACACCTTATACTTATTAGTATAATAAATTCAATAAGTTTATTATATTAATTTTTCTATTACTGCATATTACTTATGCAAAGATATTTTCTTTTTATTAATCGTAATTCTTTGATTATTGAAGTAAAATATTATATACTTAATGTATATTGAACAATTATTTATAAAGTATAAATTTGAATAAATATTAAGTAAAGGATTTTACATGTTAAATGTAAGCATATGAATGGCTGACATAGTAAAGGGTTAATACTAAACCCGTAAAGCACACAATGCTAACGTGAAAAAATGTTCACTAAAATGATTCGAGAATTAGTAACTGCCACAAAACTTTTTGAAAGATCCGCACTTTAATCCTCGTTACGAGCAGCAAGATAAAGCTGTCGTATAATATGACCGTGATACTATAATCGGCTACTTACTGGATGCAATAATAATCATGATTCCAGTTGAAACAATGTTAGAGGTTATGTCACGGGTTCTGCATTATCGTGGAATGCTTAACTATATCGTAACCGTAGTAAGTTAATAGATGCATTTTCAAATGGTGGCAATTTATCTACAAGTGGTTGTTCTATTTATTAACAAAAAGGTATTCTTGTTTTGCATAAAAAGAAAAAAACTACTTCAAGAAAATAGATTATCGATGTGCGATAGAGCGGAGCATATGATGTCGTTCATTAACGCAGAAACCGTTCAGTAATTACAGTGTATAAGTTAAATCATATTAATCATTTTTTAGAATTATCGGATTTAAAGCAGAACGTATATTTACTGCTATGATTCCTTGTTACAGATAGAATTAGATAAGGATGCTTTATAAGCTATTGTTTCATTGATGATTAGAAAACTATGAGGATGTGCAAGAATTTATAATGAAATATTCAGAATATTTAAAAAAAAAATTTAGTGTATAATACTATTACTGTAGTAATTTAATCAAAAATCATGAAAATAATTTTAGGTATTGATCCTGAGTAACCATTACCGGTATGGGTTGTTCAAAAAATCGGAACGAAACATTTTTAAGTGTGGTTGTATCGTACAAATACTAATAAAAATATTTTCGCTGATTAAATTAAAGTTAAATATATTTCATATAAGTACAATTATTTAAAAAATTTTCTCCTTTACTGTGCAATTTTGAACAACATTTTTTGTTTCATCAATAAACTAAATTCTTTGCATTAATAATTTATCATGGGAACGCGGTGCAGCTAAAATTTTTGCAGCAATCAATTTTATTAAATTTTCTTATCATTTGAATAATTTCTGCATGTCAAGATAAAACGCACATTGTTTGCCATGATTTTTTGACATAGTGTTTTTTTTATGGCATGCTGAAAAAAAACAAGTACAATATATGGTTTGTAATTATTAAATATAAAACACAATTTAACATTTGATGAAACGATGATTAGGGCCCTTGCTATTAAATTATAAGTAATATAAAAAATATGTGAGTGTATATCAAAACTAAAAAATGTACATCAATATCGTAGATTATTTAAGAATATATTTAAATTTTCTTCGTACAATGAAAGGGTTTTTCATTAAAAAACATTTAATCATTACATTAGTTTATTTCTATCCTCGTTAAGGAAATATTAATTTGATTTGTATTTGCGTGGTAGTCTTTTAGAAAAGAGGCCACCAATAATTTAATGGAAGTAATTTGGGATTGGTTATGAGATATTTCTTCCAATCTTCTTTTTCAGTTTTACCGATTTACATCAAGAAATTATTATTTTTTATTCATTCGGTTTCCACGAAAGTACGCACCAATTTTTGGATTTAATAATAAACAAGAAAGATTTTTTTTCGTAAATTAATTAAGTTCAGGGTTGGTACTAATTTGCATTAGCTTACTTTAGTATGTCAATTGATCAATTTTAAGAGTATGAGATAAAAATCTTATTTCTTATGAATACTGGAATAGGTTAAAAAACGCTGAGCGTTTAATAGTAGAAATGAGGATTTTTTAAAATATAAAAAAGATTGCAACTTCTACTGTATCGAGCCTCTCATGTTTATTACAATAGATATAGATATAACGAAAGAAGCATTGGGACTGTATGTTAGGATATAAATTCATCAGCAAAAGAAATGATTATTAGTTATAAAAAAAAAAAAAACTTATAATATGAGTTCTGATCTGCTTATTGAAAAGCTCTAGAACTGGTTATTTAAGGTATATAGATGGTTAATATGATAATTTAGTTTCCAATATTGATAAAATAAAAAAAAAATATTGATTATTTCTTGTCCTAAATTTTATCGGAATACATCGACAATATCAGTTGTCGACAAATGGAGATATTTATTCAGCGGCTAGTAGTGGATGCGTTGATTCTTTTAATTTTTGGCCCCCCATTAGTAAGACTACCTAGTAATATATTGCTAACGAGATGTGTTTATTTACGAGCTATTCTGGTCATATTTTAGAAAAGCAGAGATCTTGCATCTATATTGATAATCGAATCTCAAGACATTTATTTATGATGAATTCATCGATTGTGCCTGTATGAAGAAATTCTTTATCCAGAAAGAAGAATATAAATTAGATATTATGATAGGTAATGGCCCCAGCAAAACAATAAATTAGCTCTCATCCGTCACTTAGTTGCCGCGACTACACGAACTGCTTAATGACTTCCATTACGGGACGATTTGGTATTAACAAGTTTAGAACTTTACCATGTTAATGATTTATAAAATTTTAATCAGAATGCAAAATATTTAGGCTTAGTTAAAACAAAATGCGCATTGGAAATAGCACAGCGTAGTCGTGACTCTCGTATGCTAATCGTTTATTACTAGAGTACGTGACCTGGCAAAGTCAAATTTATATATATTAAGGTGAAAAGCGCTGAGCTTTAGAATTACTAAACATTGATCAAAAGGATTAGATACATGGATCGTAATTATTATTAATAATTATTCAAAAATTTAAGGAGGGCCAGTAGGATTAATAATTATCTGTGACACTCGGTGAAGACAGATCAACTATTGAAGAGTAATGAACATTTTTAATACAACAAGGATTTACAGCGCACAGTCAGGGCGTGTCGTAACCACTTGCATTCAACATCTGGTGGGCCATTTAGTAAATAATATCTCAAACATTTTTGTTAATGTAATAGTGATAGCATATAAAAATAATTATAACTATTTATTAAAAAATTCATAAATCATTTTCCTACTACATATTGTAGAATGTGATATTTAGATTTATTAAAATTTATTTATTTTCATTTTTTATTTTATAAAAATATTTTATATCGTTTTTTTAATTTTAATAAATTTTTTTTAAAGGGCCAAATAGGAAAAAAGTAAAAAATATATTACATTGTTCCATATTTCATTTTCTTTTTTTAAACCACAGTATGAGTAGTGGTTACTTATTACAGGTTGTTCTTAGGCTATGTTGCCCTGAAATTACTGACACTGTTGGTCCATCGTAAATTTATTGGGACTTTTCAAAAAAGACGTCATAGAGCATGGATTAATCTTTATTATTGTTTCCAGAACTAATGCATTACAAAGGGAAAAAATTATTAACGCATGTTTTCTACGCTTTACAAACTATGTATGATGGTAGAACTAGAATATACGGTCCTATACGATACGTCATCGGGTGGCTTGGTATGGGCGAGAAAAATTCATGCTTTACAAAATAAATTACAAAATGTTATTTTTCTTGTTCCCAAGTTGGGGAGTAGAACCTGCAATGCTTTTAGCATCTGAAGGGCAATGATGGTGCTATTTTATCACAAAAGTAATGATTAATAAATTACTATGGAATACTGTACGTCGCGGTTTGGTGGTCGTATTCATGCACGTATGATGGCATTAACCTTTTATCAATCTATCTCAAGGGTTTTTATGGTATTATTTACCCGATCAAGACATGTGCTAAAAAATGAATTTGTAGATTTTTTTTCACTTAAAAGCCACTCTTCCATCATTGGGTTATGAAGATATTGATGCTCGTATTGTGCCATTATTCCCCGTATAAATAGCAAATCATCGTTTAGAAATATTGTTAAACCTCAATGGAACTTAATAATGCATATGAACATGTGCACGTTTTATGAATAAAGAAGTAGAAACATTGGCGATGTCACCTAAAATTACTGATTTAAAATTATTAAAAAACACGTAAAGCAGGAGAAATAGAACTTATAAACGTACGATTATATCCTAATAGCAAAAGAAATAAAAATTTACGTTATTAATTAATATTAGTAATAAAATACAATTATCCGTTTTGTTAAATTTTTTAACAATATTTTATTTTTATAGTTAGTCATCTCACCATGTTCAGTGTAATGATTAGTTGTTAATATATAGAGAAAATTTTTTCTATAATTGATGATATTCTAATGATTATAGAATATAATATTGTTTATTCATTATAACATTAAAACTTAAACATAAAAAATTAATAAAATATATAATGGAACAACAGGGGTAAAGTATGGCGAAGCATGCGTTTAGTAATTTTGGACTAAAGGGCTTGCGGCGTAAATATTACTTCACATACAGTTGGAAAAGGTGGTCAATTCATGAAGCGATGTATTATTGGTTGGACGTGTGCATGGGTAGAATGCAATACATTCAAGTTGTACGTCCATGCATTAGAATACTTTTATGAAGGATGTATATCAATGAGATACTATGGCTATAAATTAAGTAATCGACTGAGTTTTTGTTAATTTAGGGATGTAAATGATGATTTCATATTTTTTTAAATTAGCTAATATGCTTGATCAAAAATATAGAATTTTAATTTTTACCTCCTAAATTTTAGAATTTGTGTTTTGAAACAAATTTTAAAAACCGCATTTGGGAAGAAAAGTTAAAATCCTGATAATTAAATTAAATATTTTAAAGAAAAAATTTTTTTAAAAACCCAAAAAGGGCAAAAAAAAAATTTTTCTAGTTTTTTTTTTTTTTTTTTTTTTTTTTTTTTTTTTTTTTTTTTTTTTTTTTTTTTTTTTTTTTTTTTTTTTTTTTTTTTTTTTTTTTTTTTTTTTTTTTTTTTTTTTTTTTTTTTTTTTTTTTTTTTTTTTTTTTTTTTTTTTTTTTTTTTTTTTTTTTTTTTTTTTTTTTTTTTTTTTTTTTTTTTTTTTTTTTTTTTTTTTTTTTTTTTTTTTTTTTTTTTTTTTTTTTTTTTTTTTTTTTTTTTTTTTTTTTTTTTTTTTTTTTTTTTTTTTTTTTTTTTTTTTTTTTTTTTTTTTTTTTTTTTTTTTTTTTTTTTTTTTTTTTTTTTTTTTTTTTTTTTTTTTTTTTTTTTTTTTTTTTTTTTTTTTTTTTTTTTTTTTTTTTTTTTTTTTTTTTTTTTTTTTTTTTTTTTTTTTTTTTTTTTTTTTTTTTTTTTTTTTTTTTTTTTTTTTTTTTTTTTTTTTTTTTTTTTTTTTTTTTTTTTTTTTTTTTTTTTTTTTTTGGGGAAAAGATAATTTAAAATTTCACCCCCCAAAAAACGGAAAGTTGGGTAGCAATTTAAAAATTTTTTTGTTTTCTTTATCGAAATTTTTTAAAAAAAAAAAAAAAAGGATTTGGGGCCCAAAAAGGTTTAATTTAATTCTCGAAACCTTGATTTTTTAATTTTTAATTTTGGGTTTAATTTTTAATTTAAAATTTTATTTTAAATTTAAATTTTTAAATTATTTTTTAAAAAAAATACTTAAAATTTATTTTTATTTAAATTTTTTTTAAAAGGATAAAAATTTATAAATTTTTTTTAAAAATTTAAATTAATTAAAAAATTTAAATGTATAATTTAGAAAAAGGGGAAAATTTAAAATCCTTTTAATTTTAGATTAAAGGTTTGGGTAAATAAAATTTTAAAATTTTGGAAAAGGTTGGTCAAAATTAGAAATTTTTTTTTAAAAACGTTTTTGATAGAAGCAAAAAGTTTTTTTTGCATTAAAACTTTTAAGATGTAATAGATTAAAAAAAATTAATTAATAAGATTTTGGGATTTTTAAAAAAATAATTTCTTTTTAAATTACTAAAAATTTGATTAAAAAAAACGAACAACAATTATTTTGTAGCCCCCAAATTTTAAATTTGTAAGTTAGGCCCCAATTTAAATTTAAACCATTATAAAAAAAAAACCGTTAAATTGTTGCAAGATTAACGACTTAAAATTTTTTAAAAAGCCCAAAAAAATGATATTAAAATTTTGGAAAAAGTATTAATTTTTTTTTTTGAAATCATTTTATTAAATTGGTATTAAATATTTTTAAACATTGGGGGTTTAAGGGTTAAAATTGGGTATTTCCCAACACATAAGTTTTTTAAATCAAATTTTTTAAATTTTAATTTTAAAAACCTTTTTTATAAAGGTATTCCATTTGGGAAAAGGTTAAATTTTAAGGAAAAAAATAAGTTAAACTTTAAAAAAATTTCCATAATTTCTTCAAAAAAAGTAAAAAGTTTTGGTTTTAAAAAAGAATTTTTCATTTTTAGAAAAAGAAATTTTAACCCCTGTCCAATAAAAAAAAGAAGGGTTAATTTTTAAAAATTTAAAAAGATTACCTTAAACTTTTTTAATATTATTTTAAAACCGTTAAAAATTTTTTAAATTTATTTTAAATTTTTTAAAAAAAAATTTTTAAACGGATGAAGATTGAATGAATTTTAAAATGTTCCAAATTTTTAAAATTTAAAAACACATTTTGAAATTTTTTTATTTTCAAAATTTTTAAATTTTAAAAATTTCATTAGAAATCAAATTAATTTTTTATCTGATAGAAATCTTTGGGTTGGTGAATTAAAAAATTTTGGGCAAACAAAAATAAATTTTATTAAAACCCTTATTTAAGGGGGGTAGAGTAAAAATATTTTAAGAGTAAAAATTGTAAATTAAAATTTCAACCATTTTATTAAATTATTTAATTTTTATTTTAATAAAATTAAAAATTTTTTAATTATATATAATTTTATTTGTTTTAATTTTTAATTTTAAATTTTTTTGAAATAATATATTTTTTTGTGTTTCTGATGTAAAAATATGTTAGAATTTTATCCTATTTACGTTTTAAAAGCATTATTATATTCATTTAGTAGATTTTTTATTTAGATATTTCCAATACGTTAATACTTTCAAATGCTTTTAAGGTATAATGCAATAGTATTTTTTCTATTTGCTGTTAAAAAATTTATATAACTAAATAATCCTTAATTATTTTTTTCCCTAGAATGATACTTTTAAAACAGAACATTTTATTGAAACAATTATTTAAAAGTCTTAATATCATTTAAAAATTTATTCATAAGTTTCTTAAAGATAATATATTATCTTCTAAAAATGTTTCTATCAATTACTCTTAAATTTAAATCATTTAATGGACAAGTATTATATAAAATAAAAAAGATATTTTTCAAAATTTTAAAAATATTTAGTTAGATATGATAGCTTTTATTCGAAGAAAATTTTCAAGAATTGGAATCTTATTTTAAGATTATAAAAAAAAAATTATTATTGTATAAATAACTATATAGAAAAAAATACAAAAAAAATTTACATTAATTTTCACTTATCTGGAAAAACGATAAATCGAGAAATCGTATTTTAATAATAAAAATTAATTAAAAATTAATTATTATAATTTACTTAATAATATTATAAAATTAAAAAATTATAAAACTATAAAAAATAAAAATATATTTTTATTATTAAAAATAAATTTTGGAAAATATATTTTAAATTTTTTTTAATAAATTAATTTCAGATTTATTATATGGGTAATAGTATAAAAATACCAAAAAAATAATTGTACTTTATCATTTAATATAACTAAATTTTGTTCCATATTAAAAATTTGGCAATTTTTAGTTAAAAATCCCAAAAAATTTGGAATTGGCAAAATTTTAAATTTTCTTAATTATACGTTTGAAAATGTTAACAGGAATTCTATTTAATAAACCAGAAGGGGTTTAAAAAGAGTTTAGTTTCACCAAAGGTTATTGTATTGGGAAATAAAAAAGGTTACCTTATAGTAAAAATTTAGGGTTTTAAAAATTTTTTTATCTGATCAGAACATTTTGTAATTGGCCCTTATTAGAAAACAAATAAAATTTCAGATTGCTATTAATTAGACTTATCACCTTTTATTTTTAAAAAAATATTGTTAATATTATTTAAAAATTAATAATATTTTTAAATTTTTATATTATAAAAATATTTAATAAATTTACAAAAATATTTATTTCATTTAATATTTTTTTTTTTAACAAATTTTAATAGGTATTTTCTTTTGGGTTTATTTTAAACTTTATTTTATTAGTAATATAATTATATTTAATAATTATAAAGATGGTTTGGGGCAAATTTTTTTTTTTTTTTTCTAAAATTTGATGAATAAAACTTCTAAATTAATTTTTAAAAGCCTTAATTAAATTAATTGTATAAAAATATTAACAGTAAAAATGGGTAATTTAAAGCATTTTAATATGAAAGCATTTCAAAAAATTTGCTTAAAAATTTAAATTTCCTATT
>JAJSOM010000273.1:0-71506 GCA_023052935.1 Piezodorus guildinii
GCCCAAACACATAAATCCTACACGAACCCGTACAACCCACCCCGACGACTTTCGAGGCGGTGGCCTAGAGATGCCTTGCTTTAACCGACTTTCGGAAGTCAACATATTTGCTTATTGCAAATTTTTTTTTTTTTTTGCAGATAGCGAATAACATTAAAGCTCAAACGAAAACAATTGTAAATAAATATTTGGGTCAATCCATTTGAAATCGTCCGATTTTTATTAATTTCGCCGCTCAACATTTTTGATTTTAATGATTTTATAACGAGTTATTCTCTATCTTTTTCTGATTAAAACCCGTGGATAAATTATTTTATGGCAAAATTTTCAGTGTAGCAGCCATTTAGGAAAATCTCTCAAATTTTGGTAATTTTGCAGATATCCAATCAATACAAAAACTAACAATCTAATAAGGACATGGTTTATATTTTTGCCCTTACAGCTTATTACCTTAGAAGTAAAGAAAGTGGTAAAAATAATTCTCGAAAATTAATAAAAAATGAGAATTTGAGCGAGCTAAAAGTCTATAAAGGAAAAGAGACTCACCTTTGGTTATTTTTTCATACATAGCCTAGTCACAGCATTACTTGCTGTAAACGTTTCTATCTTGAGAACTTAGTACTTGTTCGTATATGAATTTTCAAAAATGCTATAACTTGTTTTTCGTAAAAATTACACGAAAATATCTCAAAGGGTCTGAGTGAAAAATTATGAAACTAACACAAGTTACACTTCTATTTGATGTTTATAAGCTACATAAATTTGGTGACTAAGACTGGGCTGGTTCTCCAGTTATAAAATCATTTTCGCTGCTACAATAAAAAAGATTAAAACAAAAACTAAAAAAAAAAAAAAAAAAAAAAAAAAAAAAAAAAAAAAAAAAAAAAAAGCGGAAAACAACTCCTGAAATTTAGCATATTCGTAACTTTGGTCCTTACAGCATCTTACTTGAGAGGCCAAGAAAATTGGTTAAAATATTCACGAAAATTTAAATCAACTGAAACCTATAGTCGGATATAAAAAGGAAGCTTAGAAAATTTTCTAACAGCCTTCTTTGAAAGTTTATATTAAGAAGAAGGAAAATGCTTACACGATCGAAACTTCTACAAGAAGTGCAATAATAAGACTACACAAGAACAAAATAAGTAAGCGTCAGACTCTTTTCTAACCTCCCTTGTCATAGCCCACTATGAGTTTCAGTTGATTTAAATTATCATGAATTGTTTAAACAATTTTCTTAGCCACTTAGATAAGATGATGTAAGGACTGAAACTGTATGCAATACTCTTATCAACAATCTATTTTTTTTTTTTGGCTCTGAAATATGCAAAATTACAGTAGTTAATAAATTAAAAAAAAAAAAAGTTATTTTAGCAGCGAAGATAATTCACAACTCTGGAACAAGCTCAATCTCAGTCATTAAATTTATGTCACTTATAAACATTAGATAAGTGTGTAAGTTTTGTTAGTTACAAAATTTTTCACTCAGTCCTTTTAAAATATTCTTCTTCTTTTTCATCACCCTATAGTGCCTTTCAGCGTAGGGGAGCGTTTAGCCAGGATTGCCAATGTTCCCTGTTGTATGCTAAATTTCTGGCTTGGCGAATATTTTTATTTCGTTTCTTGCACAAACGGTCTACGTACTCCAGGTACGACATTCTTGGTCGGCCACGGGGTCTTTTACCAATGGGAATATAGTCCATGGTTTTCAATGGATCTCTGTGTCCCTCCATCCGGACAACATCTCCAAACCACTTACAAAATTTTTCACTCAGTCCTTTTGAAATATTTCCGTGTAATATTCGCTAAAAATGAGTTTTAGTTTTTTTTTGAAAATTCATAAACAAACAAGGAATAAGTTCTTAAGATCGGAAATTTTGCAGCAATCAGGGCTGTAACTAAGCTATGTATCAAAAAAAAAAAAAAAAATCATAGGCTAGTCCCTTTTCTTGTATAGACTTTTAGCTCGCTAAAAGTCTCTATTTTTGTTAATTTTCGAGAATTCGTTTAACCACTTTTAAGGTATTAAGTTGTAAGGTTGTAAACTGAAATTTCATATTTAAGACACTATACGCCCGAGATGTTATCGAATCTTTTTCATCAAAATCAGCTGACCGGAAGATCTACTTTATACCTTGCATATTGCACTTTTTTACGATTTTCTCAAAAACGGCTCTAACGATTTTGATTAAACTCACAACATCCATGTAAAATTTAATGGGCTTTAATATCATGGAGGTTTCGTTCTGATTTAAATAGTATGACTAGGCTTAAATGCCGATATTTAAATTTTTTCTTTATCTGAACTACCTTTAATTCTGTATATTCTATAAAAAATAACTATATTATCTTGTTGTTGATTATTAACAGCTAAATATGCAAGTTGAACGAATTCCATAACCAACTAAAGGAGAAAACTGAAAAAATATTTTTTAATGCAATTTTTTGTTTTTGAACATAAGAACAGTAATATACATGTTTAATATACTGTTGTAAAGCTAAAGATTTAAAAAAAAATATTGTCTTATACAGAAGTTTGTAAAATTTAATAAATAGTGACAAAAAGCAGATACAACTATTTGATTATTTTAGATAATTATATAGAGTTTTTAATAAAACACATGTTTCTATATTAATTCAATATAATTAATTCTTTAATGGTTTCACTCATTTTTATCTCTAAATGTATTTGAAAATTCTTTAATCGGAGGTAAATTAAATATGAAATTAAAAACGGAGGTAAGTGAAAGTTGTGTGTTTCCCGCACCAGATTTTTTTTTTTTTGCTTGACTAGATATCTGAAAAATTACCAGAATCAGACTCACACAAGTTTTCATTCGCGAAGCCGTCATAAAACGACTGCAACACTAAAAATATTTGCCAGGAAAAAACTTTATCCACGGTTTCTTATTTATAAAAGGATAGAGAATTTTTTTTTTTTAAATCATAAAAATCAAAAACGTTGAGCGGTAAAGTCTAGACGATACTAATCTTAACTCTTAATATTATATTTTGTCTATCATTGAAAATAAGTGAATTTTTAATTTGTTTTCATTTTATAATTAATCTCGGTTTCCTGATAAGGAAACTCTATAAATTTTAGTATTTATCTTTAAAAAGGATGGAGTTATGGAATTAGAAAAATTTAATTGGCCTCCATTTTAAAACTGATAGACTGATATCAACGTCGAGGTGTTAGGACCGTCTTCGGATGCCCTACTTATTTTAAAACAATATTATTATGAATAATGATTTGCAATAATGAAAACATTGTTTAATGGAAGTCTTAGTATTTAAAAAAATAAATTATATATTGCAAAAAAAGTTTGGTTTTTAAGATAAATTTTATCTAACAACCTCTTTCAACTGTTTAATTTCAACTTTATTTTAAAAAACATTTTCCCCTGGACGTGTAGAGCTTGAAAAATGTTTTTGCAATAGTTTGTATGTTATAGTCTATACCTGAAATAGAGGACAAACTTGTACCGTAAAGGGATTATAGAAATATTTAAACTTTTACTTTTACCTGAGGCAATAAAGTGCTAAACCCTAACGGCTACAGTTGCTGAAGGCGACATTTTAATTCGGACATTTCACAAAAGTCGGTGAACCTTGTCAAATTTTACAATATTTATGGCCCTACCTAAACCTCCAGTTCTGTCCCCTCTTCAGAAATAGGATAACTCTTGGATTTCATGTTAAATGCAGTAAAGTATTAATATTATTTTAATTTTAAATCAATATCACGATTAGTATAACTATTTTATTATATTTAATTGGAACAATCTCTTCTCATAATTATATTCATTATCACACCAATTATACATAACGTTTTGAGGTCTTATCCCCTCATCTTCAGAAAACGTATTAAAATTAAAATTGTTCATAGTACTAATACTAAATTTCTTCTTGTACTTTTTATGTGGTGTTCCAACTCCATATTTTAGATTAATTTAGTTAAAAATTTATATCACTGGGGGTATAACTATTTTATTATATTGAATTGGAAAAATATCTTCTCATAATTATATTTATTGTCTCATCAATTATACATTATGTTTCGAGGTTTTATCCCCTCATCTTTATGATAACGCATTAAAATTAAAATTGTTCCTAATTCTAAGGCAAATCTTATTAAACAAATTATTATATAATTTAATTTTCACCAAAGTAGGTAAACCTTGATAAATATTATTTATGGCTCCATCTCAGTTTCTAGACCTACTACTCGTATCTTAAAAGGTAGGACCTTAATTTTTGTGGGGAGGGAATAATTGTTTTTTCTTGGCGGATTCGAAAGCATCGTTATTGAAAATGATCTTGTTAGATATTGTTGTAAGCCTCTACTTATGTCCCATGTTCATAAATAGGATAAAATTTAAATTTCAGGTGTAACGTAATTAAACATTGTAAACTATTAATATTATTGGAAGGAATTAGTCCGGGTGGCGGTCATTAAATGAAACAACTAAATAGTTTCAACTATTTTATTGTTTGCCAACGTTTCGACCCCCTTTGTGGGTCATCATCAGGGCGCATGGTGGGAGAATGGAAACCAGTTTCCACGTTGGCAAACAATAAAATAGTTGAAACTATTTAGTTGTTTCATTTAATGACCGCCACCCGGACTAATTCCTTCCAGTAATTCTCAATGGTCAACTAATTACATCCACAATATTAATATTATTTTTCATATAAGAGAAAATTCGATCAGGAAATCAAGAAAATAACATAAACGCTAATATTTATGATAAATAATGAAGTTGTAAACATTGAAAAGTTAGTTGGAAAGTTGCCAAAAATTGATTGATTTCTGCGTCCACAATGATCTCTTAGTAGGAAATTCCTTTTAACCCCATCAGAAGGTACACAAAAAAATATACAAAAAAAAAGTAAATAAAATAAAATAATGGCCTAGTGGAATAAACAGGCATATACGCTTGTAAAATAAGACAGACTTGCCTCAGAAACACACAGAGGGACCTTTTCGAGTGACTTCGTTATTTGGGCTCAGGGATCCAAAACATGTATTGGAAAACGAAAACGGGAATTCCAAAAAATACTTTTCTTTACTATGTATTTCATATATATATATCGGTATACCCCCGCTATAGGAAGCCGTGTGGAATAGTGGATTAAGCATTAAGCTACGTTTTCCCGGGTCCAGGAATCGAACCCAGCTGAAGCAGAATTATTTATTCCTTAATTTCAGCCATGGAGCGACTCTGGGGTATGGTGGAGACACTCCTGGGGCACCCCCAGCCTCTATAACTAGACCTGGCGGCCTCCTTGCACGGTCGTTGGTAAACCACTTACGAACGGTACTTTCCCCGATGGCATCATCGCCAAGCACACTGCAAATTTCGTCAACCGTCTGTGCAGTAGACTTTCCTTTTTGGAAATAAAAAATCATTAAATGAGAAAAATTAGTTTTTATCAAGCAAATTATCACTTACAGATAAGGTATCTCGGTTGAAAGTGATGCATAAAAGCACCTTAACTTATCCTTTTTTAGAATATGCTAACATTATTCACTAAGTAAACATTCTTTTATTAACACGGAGAAGATTAATTAAAATATTGAAATACGCCTTCAACTTATTTTACAACCAAATATTATGTTCTTTCAGCTCGAAATAATCTGACTGGGTCTAAGTGCTTATATTATAAATTTTCCTTCTATAAAATACCTTTAATTATGGAGAGCATTGATAACAAACGGCTGAATTGAACGAATTCGATAACCAGCTAAAGGAGAAAAGATAATACATTGAAGTAAATATTTGGTTGATTTTTTAACAAAAGAACAGTAATATAGATGTTTAAAAGATAATGATTTTAGAAAGAATATTATCTTATACGCAATGTTGTACAAAATAATGGAGAAAGAGGAAAAAGGCAACTTATTACTCATTATTTAACCTAACAACTTTATATTATTCAATCTAAATCATATTTTTTCAACAATGCTCAATACACTTTTTATTTTAACTGTCTTTAAATTTATTCATTAATCTTTAAAATGATTTTAACAGCCTAGGTAGTTGAAAGGCGTGTGTTGCCACATTTTTTGCTTTTTAGTTATTTTCAAATGCTATCATATTTATCTGATCGGGATGTACAGTCACCTTCAAAGTTTTGCTAGACGTCGGCAAGCTATTGACCTGTATTTCCTACTTTACTTGTTGTGATTGTACTCTCAGGCTTGGACAGGTGGAAGGGAATTACTTGCAGACTTTACCTGAGCCTCTGAGGGCCGGGGTTAAAATCCTCGTTTAAGGGGAACTTCTTGATCAAATCGGCGTTTAAAGGACTGGTGTAAATTCGGCCTGATTTAAATCTCTGATCGCATTTAACAAAGGCCTGAATTGAACGAATTCGATAACCAGCTAAAGGAGAAAAGATAATACATTTTTTAAAGTAAATATTAGGTTAAAATCACCGTTTAATAGAAGTCTTAATATTAAAATGAGAAAAAAAAAATAAATTATACTTTGCAAAAATAATAATTTGCTTTTTAGGATAACTAAATTCCATTAAATGAGCTTGAAAAATGTATTTGAAATAGTTGTATGTTACAGTCTATACCTGAATATAGAGGACAAACTTGTACCGGAAAGGGATAATTGAAATATTTCAACTTTTACTTTTACCTGAGGCAATAAAGTGTTAAACCCTAACGGCTACAGTTGCTAAAGGCGACATTTTAATTCGGACATTCTACAAAAGTCGGTGAACTTGTCAAGTTTTACAATATTTATGGCCTTACCTAAACCTCCAGTTCTGTCCCCTCTTCAAAAATAGGATAACCATGGAATTTCCTGTTAAATTTAGTAAAATATAATTATTAATTTAGTTATTAATCAATATCACGATTAGTATAACTATTTTATTATATCCAATTGGAACACTATCTTCTCATAATTATATTTATTATCACATCAATTATACATAACTTTTTGAGGTCTTAACCCCTCATCTTCAGAATAAATAAAAAAATAATAATAAATCTTTATTTATTCTGGGACTAGTCCTTTAGAATAACATAAGAGGAAAATCAAAATAAAAACTTTAAGGTCTTAGAGTATACAAAAGGAATACAAAAAAACAATAGAAATTACAAACAATGGATTAAAAAGCAGTCTTAAATAATAATATTGAAAATTAAACTAGATAATAAACATAATAAGAAATATGTACTTATATACAATTTTCATTAAAAAAGCATTTCAGTGGTTTTTGTTTCTTAACAATATACTAATAATATAATAAGTGCAAAACACCAGAGAACATAAGATATAATATGTATATAAACGTTTCTATCTGTTTTGTTATTAATAATATTAATAATAATAATAAGAATAACATATTAAAATTAAAATTGTTCCTAGATCTAATACTAAATTTCTTCTTGCACTTCTTATATGGTGTCCCAACTCCATATTTTAGATTAATTTAGTTGCAAATTTATATCACGATTAGTATAACTATTTTATTATATTCATTAAGTTGTGATATTAAGTTGATCAGCCGTCAATGGCAGTTTAAGTGCCTGTTCTCTGACTGTTTTAAAGCCTTAACCTAGTTAATGTTAGTTAGTTAAAAAAAAAAAAAACAACAAACGGATTCAAAATAATGAAAAATATGTATATACACTATAATCAAAAACACGAATATATATATTTATAATAATAAAATTTAATGTAAAAGTTATGTGTCACATATCTTCATCATTTTCTTCCTTCGGGCTTGAATTTTTAAATTAAAATACTCACTTCTTAGGAATCACAATTCTTTTTCAGCTTTAATTCTTTCTTTAATTGACTGTTTTAAGTAACAGTTTCTCCTCTAATTTGGAGAAATAATATTTAAATATAGTAGAAAGCCCATGTGCAGCTCTCGGACAACTGTTAAGGTTAACAGTACTTAACGTTAACAACGGATAAACTTTAATCACTTGATTAGGATTTAAGTGACGATAAACAATTTCCCTATTTAATCAGGAAATTGTACACCCGGCCCTAAATTTTTTGCTGTAGGTCGCTTGGACATCGATATGTCTTTTGATTATTGTAGATAATAATTTATATTGTTAGATTATTTTATCTGAAGGACGGGATTTCCATCGAAACTCAATTTAATTTATAAACGTTTGATCAAGTCTAGTTTATTTAAAAATTCTTAAATTGATTTTATCAACAGAGGTGATCAATGTACCGTTTTTTATCAATGTTGATTTGAAGGAATGGTGAATCTTATTGACTCTTATTAATATCAAAGGTACTTTAGAGAAAGAAAATTTAAAATATCAGCATTTAAACCCTGTCTTACTACTTCCATCTGAAAGAAAACTACATGATGTTGGGGTTAAGGTGCTTTACTGGATCTGTATCAACCGAAATTCTTTATCTTTAAGTGCTGTTCTGCTTGTTAAAAGTGGAAGATAAAAAATAAATCATTTTCGTGTTTAATAAATGTTTGGTTTATTATTTCCAATAATCAACCTTTGTAATCGACTAAAAAAAAAAATACCCCTACTCAAAATTTGAGAGCTTACGTTTCGAGATGCATAGAATCCGATAACGAATAAAAAAATCCGTTTGTCCGAAACTACTGGACCAATTTTCTTTTTTTAATTCGCCACAAAAATACTAGTCCATGCAACGATGATCCTAACACCTAGACATTGACATCAGCTGGTTAGTTTATCTGCTTTTAGTGTCATTAAATAGAGAATTAAATTTTGACAAAACGAAAAAAAGAATCATTGAAATTGGTTAACAACTAGCTGAGATTTTGCGTTTTGAATTATTGCTTTTAATATTACTTAATTGCCTGTCAACAGCTATATAAACAGTTATACCCTAATATAATTATTTGGAAATAATAAACCATTGTGTAATAATTTGATGCGTTTTATTATAAGAATAATTTGAAGCGTTAGGAGAAAACATCGCCCGAGAGTGGCTTGCTCGGCTCAAAACCGAAATAAATTCACTCGGAAGACGTTCTTTTGCTGTTGATGATGACCAAATCCAAGACTAATCGAAGAAGTTTTGATTAAATAACCACATTAAATAATTTACAAGAATCTCAAGTTTTTATTGAAATGACTAGTAAAAACCGTTACGAGCTAATTTAGAACCCAATATTAAAGCCCATTAATTTTCCAATTCGTATAGCGAATTTAATCAAAAACTTCACAGATTTTGGAAAAAAAGTAAAAAAAAGGTGGAGAATGCATGTAAATGGAGATTAAAAAAAAAAAAAAGTGTCTCGGGCGTTGTCTCAGATATGAAATTTCACTTTTGTACGGCTCAAGAATCATTTCTGAATATTTCTTTCCACCAACATATCAATAATAATAGTCTTTACTAATATACATATAAACATTTATAATACATTTTATTTATTTATTTTTTCTTTTTTCTTTATATACATATATGTACATAGACCTTCCTTTTCAGGACTTTAAAGTCTTTAACGGTAACTACCCGTACTTGAGTTGAGGAGTTCGCTCATCTTCATCTTCCAAAATTCTCTGAACTAGACTAGTACGTGACCATAGCACTCCATCTGCCTTTTTGATCTCATCGACCCACCTTCTTCCTTGCCTGCCTCGGTTCTTTTTCTCATCTAATGGAGTCCACTCAGTCAATATTTTAGCCCAGTTATTATAATTTTTCCTCATTAGATGGCCAGCCTATTGCCATTTCATCGTTTTCAGGAATGTTATTGCATCAGTGACACCACTGACTTTTCTTATTGTTTGACTGTTTAGCTTTTGGCTTTTCCTTACGCCTAAATGCTCCTCTCCATTGCTCTTTGGCATGTTATAATTTTTCCCTCATGAAGCTTGTTGAGAGACCATGTTTGGCATCCATAAGGTAGGACAGGCAATATACAGCTATTGAAGACTAACGTTCTTAGAGGCTGGCTGATATTGTTGTTCTTCATAACCATCCCTAAGCTCCAATATTTCCGCCAAGCCATAGCTGTCCTAGTTTGAATTTCAGTAGACTGTCTATTTTTAAAAGATATCACTTGTCCTGGATATAGTCGACCGTAAACCTTCAACTTAATTTATTACTTTCACTTACTATTTATAGCAAGGAAAAGTATTGCGATCGTGAAAATTTTCGAATTCCAGTTTTCAACGGAAATACACATTTTGGGGTCCCCTGAGTCCAAATAACCAAGCCCCGCAAAAAGGTCTGTGTGTGTGTGCTAACTCCCAGGCAGAAACGGTAAGTCCTATGAAACTGAAATTTCATAATTAAGACAACTATACGCTCAAGACGTTACAAAATCTTTTTCATCAAAATCGGCTTACCAGAAGAGCTACTTTATACCATGCATTTTGCACCTTTTTTCGATTTTCTCAAAAACGGTTCCGACGATTTTGTTTAAACTTGCTATATCGATGTAAAATTTAATGGGCTTTAATACAATTTAGGTTTTATTCGGATTAAAATGGTATGACAGGGCTTAAACGCCGATATTTTAAATTTTCTTTCTCTAAAGTACCTTTAATTTTGTCGATTCTATAAAAATAACTATATTACCTTGTTACCACTAATAAAAAGCAGGTAAATATATAAATTGAATGAATTCGACACCCAACTAAAGGAGAAAACTGAAAAAATATTTTTTATGCAATTTTTTGTTTTTGAACGTAAGAACAGTAATATACATGTATGATATACCGTTGGAAAGCTTGAGATTTTAGAAAAAATATTATCTCATACACAAGCTTTTAAATGTTAGTAGAGTGATTTAAAGGTGATAAAACTGAGTGATTATTTTAGATAATAATATAATAGATTTTTTAATAAAACACATGTTTCTATAGAAATTCCATTCAATTAATTCTTTAATGGTTTCACTCATTTTCATCTCTAACTGTATTTGAAAATTCTTTAATTGGTTCAAAAAACTGAGGTAAGTAAAAGTCGTGTGTTGCCCGCACCAGATTTTTAATAAACGAAATGATGTGAATATATATATATATATATATATATATATATATATATATATATATATATATATATATATATATATACTTATTCTTTATTTTTTTGCATATATATTTTAAACAAATATCTAAACAGATTTAAAAAAAAAATAATATTTTTAACATAACTTGTCTTGTTTCTATTATAAAATTACAAAGGCTTGGTTCACCCCCTCCCGTTCCTTAGACCACGCCTCAGACCGATAACCATTGGTCGATCGGGTTTTATTGCCGTAAGGTTTGCCAGGGTGGGGGGGAAGAGATGTGTATAAATACCTCAAGCTCCGGAACTCCCTTCATTCTGTTCTCAGAGCTGGTTAGAAGGCGTTCGCTATGGCTATTAATCAAACAGTTCCGCGTACCGATGGTGCTGTTGCCGATGTCCGTTCTAATTCACCCGACTATTATTCTTCTTTTTACGAAGCTATATCATCCTACCGTTCGGCAATTTTTGGGGGATTAAATGTTTATCCTGTTTATACTGAGCGGCCTGAGAGAAACTCTGGCCTAATTGTAGAGGAGATAATCAACGCAAGAGAGCGAGCAATGCCCTCAGCAGGAGGAGCTGAGGAAGAAACGACTGATGAAGAATCAGATACCGATCTTACTCTACTGGAATCAGATGAAGAAGCCGATCTTGCCGTAACGGAAGCTCAAGCGGGTGAAAAAAAAGTGGAATGATGGAGGAAAGGTGAAGGATCCAGTGCACTGGAAAACATATGATCGCTAGATATTATAAGGTAAAATAAGTCCAATAAACATTTTTATCCATGTTCAAAAAGTATTATTGTTCTCAGAACTTAATCTGTGTTTAATGTTGATTCTATTATACTTTTATTCGAAACTCATTAACTATTTTGTCATTTTTTTGTATTTTAAGAGCTTTTATAAAGAAATCATGATTTATTCGTTCAGTGCACTGGAAAAAAATAGGATAGTTAGCATTAAGATCTATGAAACATTTTGTAATAATATTTGTATGTAAAGTAGAAATAATTGGAAGTCTGTCTTTTTTTTTTTTTTTTTTTAATTTTGCCGAAATTTCGGCTTAAAATTCTGAGCTATCAGTGCCGAAGAAACATGTCAAGCATTAGCTAAGTTTATTTTTTTTTCCCAATTATTTCTACCAACGATAACTAAAAATACTAATAATGTCTATTTTTATTTTGTTTAAAAAGTTTGAATGTCTTCAGGACTTAATTTATGTTTAAGTCCGATTCTTTTATACTGTAATTTAGAATGTATTAACTATTTTGATAATGTTAGTTTTTAAGTGCATTTATACATTTTTATAAATAAACCCTGTTTATTTATCCGACCTTTGAATTATTTATTTATATTCTAAAATACCCCAAATTCATTATATAATATATTTCTAAAAAAAACAAAAAGGTAAAAAAACATTTTTTAATTACATTACAGCAGGATGGCTGGTTACTGAGTATAAAATGTGAGTATAAATGTTATTATATATATATATATATATATATATATATATATATATATATATATATATACTCACAATTTCCTTTTAAATATACATCTGCATTGTTAAAGAGTTCTTGATTGTTGATAATTTAAGTTATCTACCTACCTTAAGATTCGAATAGACAAAATTTAGGACTCTCACTGTAGCATCGTCCGATTAGCCATAGCAGCATAAAGTGACGTTAAATAAACAAACTTCCAGTAGTTCAAGTAGTTCATTTAAGGCTGGAAGACAGTCTTGGGTAGAGCACACTTCAACCTTGGTGTTTCATGAGGAAGAAGGCCAGTGATCGAAGACCACCTCCGTAACTTCCAGTACCTGTGGGTATCAGTTCTGTAAAGAACAGATGCCAAATCCTGTGTAGCCGTATAGGCCAGGAATGGATGGATAAATAATTACGTATTTATAACGTAAAAATAAAAAAATCTAAATTTTAATTGATATATCTGTTTAACTTCTGTATATATATATATATATATATATATAGTTAAAGATCTTCAACGCACACAAGACTTTTTAAAAAGATTTATAATGGATGACAAACATTTACACGGTAAAATAATAATATGGATCTAAACTAACATAATTACTGGCTAACAATAACTAAGTGATTGAGCTCGAGCTGATTGCTCGCTGGACTATTAACTAGGAGAAGCCATGAGATGATTCATATTTCTAAGAAGACGCTATGTCTGCTATCTATAACTCCTCCCTTCCTTAAGTTTTGAACTCCCGTCAAAACAAATATTTATCTAATTTTTACATTTTAAAGGAGGTATCATACAATTTACTTAAAATTATTTTATGATCATCAATAATGGCTGGTCCTTTTGGAACATTTACAATATTTCTAGCTAATTGAGGATTTTTCTAATTTTTACATTTCTTATAATAAACAATGATGCCTACAATTATAAGAACGATAATACATGTTATAAAATAATAATAATCGTTAATGTTGTCTACAAATGACAATATCTCTAATGCAGGTATAGTATAATTATTTGTTTCTAAAATAGTAGTATTTAATATTACAGTATCATAAAATGGTTGTAGAATTGTGTTGAAATTATGAGTATAAATTTTATCAAATAGTGGAAAACAGTCATCTTTACTAATATTAATTAAACCTACATTAGGTAAAAATATAGTATTATTTTTACAATCAATTACTAATATTAACAGTAATGTATAGTCTTATATGTTCAATATACCTTACATTGTTTTGATTACTCCAATACTAATTTACAATATTTTAAATTTCCATAATTTACAATGGATGAGATACATTTTGATTGTGTTTTATTTAAATTTATACAATAATAATTATCAATAAGAATACAATTACCTTGATCGAGAGTGGCCCCGCTTAATAAATATCCGTTGATAAACTTATTTCATAGATTGTATTGCTAATAACTTTTGGAATAGGCAAAATAGAGTATTCTTTAAATAAATCATCATGAATTGGCAATTTTAAAAAAGTATGAATTACATTATGATGAGTTGAACAAAATATTTTACTATTAGTCCATATAGGTTCTGCGCATGCGCTTGAGTATAGCAGTCATCATTCAAATCGTCTCTTGGATTTCTTGCTTTTTCAGTTGGAATGCACTTCAGTAAAATCTTGAAAACCTCACTAGACTTCATGATAACAGCAGCAGTAAATATTGGAGCGAAGAACAGTAAGTTTTGTTACAATTTACAGTGTAAAGTGAATGCTGGGTAACCTCTTCACGTCAGCTGATTGCCAGTAGCTCGGCAAGGCCGGGATTGCTTTTTCTTTTCTTTAATTATTGTTTTATTTCCCACATCTAGTTATTATCTCATTATCTTCTTCACATGAAATGCGATATTTTCACCAAGTGATGTCCTCCAAAGCATCAACTAAAAGATCTAGATCTAGTGGTTCAATCACGTCTCCCATAAAACAAAGACCCCGCCGTGATACTAATAAAAAATTAAATCAGCAAGCAACCCCTTCAGGTACTAATACCGAATCTGAACCACAACCTGGCACATCGTCACAAGGGATGACTGACGAATCTTACCCCCAAATTCTTTTCAAATCCTACTTAATGAAAAAGAAAACATGGAATCTGCTCCTACACCCAGTGAACCACTGCCTCCACCGATATTTTTCAAAAATATTAGAAAAATTTTCATTTGTTGTGTGCTCAATTGAATAAAATTACCGACTCCACCAGCTACTACTGTATGAGTAGAATCAATGACACCAAAATATCACCGACCACCGCCGAGACGTATAGAAAAATTGTGAAATATCTAACTGATACTAAAGCGGATTTCCATACTTATTAGCTACGCCAAGAGAGATCTCTTAGAGTTGTAATCAGAAATCTACATTCTTCTACACCAGTTGAACCTATCAAACAAGAACTTATGGAGATGGGTTACAAAGTGCGCAAAATCACTAAGGTCATAAAAGATAGAGTTCAATTTCCTCTATTCTTCGTTGACCTGGAACCATTGTCAGGGTAGAAAAAATTTATGATCTAAAAAGACTGTACTATACAAGTGTAAAAGTCGAAAAACCATACACCAAGAGAGAAATTGTTCAGTGTCACAATTGTCAGGCGTATGGTCATACCAAAAGTTACTGTTATCACATACCACGCTGCGTGAAATGCGGTGAACAGCACAAGTCTGTAAAATGTACAAAACCAAAGTCAACACCCGCTGTATGTGCTCATTGCCTCAAGGACCACCCGGCCAAATACAAAGAATGCCAAATCTATAAGGAACTAAGGACCAGGTATCAAAAACCCCAAGTACTGGATGAAACAGCAAGACAAACAAGAACTAGAAGAAAACCCTAAAAAATAATCGATGCCAATGTATCATTTGCCCATTTACTTGGAGGTGGGAACCAATGTAGTGAAGCCGAGGCCTTGCCGGAACTGCAAAATGTACCTCAATATCCTCAGTCCATTCCACAAATACCTCTTCCTCAAAACGTAATCAGTCCTAAAAATCCTCATCCACAACAAATCTCTCACATCCCCCCTCCTTCAAATGCCACAGACCTAAATTCCTCTATTCTCTATGGAATGCGAATGGTGTTAGAACTCACACAGACTAACTTACAGCCTTACTGCGAGACAAAAAAGTTGATGTTGCACTCATTACTGAAACTAGACTAACCACTAAACAGTACTTCGAAATACCTGAATACACGACATACCGGACAGACCATCCAGACGGCAAAGCCCATGCCGGTACTGCAGTCATTGTCCACCGATCCCTCTCCCATCACTTACACCCACTTCCCGCCCACGACTTCCTACAAGCCACCTCTGTTATAATCAAGACCTTTTCCTTACCGCTCGTCATCGCATCAGCATACTGCCCTCCTAAACATTCTATTTCCATTACCCGATTCGGATCCTTCCTCAACTTATTGGGGAATCACCTTATTCTGGGTGCAGACCTAAACGCCAAGCACCAACAATGGGTTCCAGGACCACAAATACTCGTGGACGGACATTGCAGGCTGCACTCAACTCCCGATGTCTTAATCTCCTACCTCCCAATTCCTCTACCTACTGGCCAACAGATCCTAACCATAATCCAGACATCCTCGACTTCTTCATCCACAGCGGATTAGGCTCCCTAAACTATTCCTTAACTCGCCTTGATGAACTATCCTCTGACCATAGTCCACTGATCCTAAATGTATCCTTAACACCTATTCCTAAACCCGTCACTCAGCTGATCGCCACTCCTATAACTTTTATTGTAGACAATTAAAGCGGGAGTTGGCGATCTTTCGTTTTCAATCCTACAATTCCTACCTCTCCTCTCTCTCGACTCGTGACAATTCCTTGTAGAAGAGAATTCTAAAATCCCCCCTGATATCCCATCCCCTCCGGCGTTGTTAACGCAATAGTTGAAGAGTTCTTTACGTCACCGATACCAATTTCCTTACCACCTAAAGCAATCAATCCCTCTGAGGTCAAATATCATCTTAAAAAGCTTCCTCTCCGTAAATCCCCTGGATACGATCTCCTTACTCCTCAAATCCTAGGACCACTTCCACCTAAAGCCATTACATTCCTTACATATATCTATAACTGTATCCTACGAACTACCTATTTCCCTCTGTTGTGGAAACACTCAACTATCATCCTTTTCCTAAAACCAGGCAAACCCTCCAACTGTACGTCATCCTACAGACCTATTAGCCTTCATCCGATCCTCTCCAATTCTTCGAAAAACTATTAAAACGAATCCTAGCCAAATTTCACAATTTTCCTTCACACCACTTTAGATTCCGTCCTCAACATTTCACGGTTCAGCAAGGACTCCGAGTTGTAGACCACATTTCCTCCGCCCTTGAGTGCAAGGAGTATTGTTCGGGTGCCTTTCTGGACATAGCGCGAGCTTTTGACCGGGTGTGGCACCCGGGATTGCTCTTTAAGCTCAAAACCCATTTATCCCAATCCTTATACCTGGTCCTCCGGTCCTATTTATCAAACCGCTCCTTCCGAGTTCGCTGTAGTTTAGAGTTTTCCAAACATTACACTGTTGAGGCCGGTGTTCCTCAAGGCAGCGTCTTAGGACCCGTCCTCTACATCCTCTACACCGCCGATATCCCTATCGATCCCGATACCTTTCTGGCAACATTTGCTGATGATACCGCCATTTTGTCATCCAATTCCGGTCCTGAAGCAGCATCGCTAAATCTCCAAAAGCACCTTTCCCTTGTCGAAGACTGGTGCAATGCTTGTCGCATTAAGGCGAACGAAAGCAAATGCACTCACGTCACATTCACCCTTCGACGCAAATCCTGTTTAACGGTTAATTTCAATTCCATACCGCTTCCTTCTTCAGTCACAGTCCGGTATCTGGGCTTTTTATTTGACAAAAGACTGACGTGGAACCCACATACTAGACTAATAAGAAAAGAACTCAACCGCAGATTCGGCCAGTTATACAGACTACTAAACAGAAAATCGCATATTCCAGTTGAAAACAAATTACTAATATACAAGACAGTACTGAAACCAATATGGACCTACGGACTTGAACTGTGGGGGACAGCTAAACATTCTAACATCAAACGCATCCAATCCTTCCAATCCAAAGTCCTCTGAACAATAGTTAATGCTCCTTGTTACGTTACGAACTGTACCCTACACCATGACCTTAATATTCCGTTTGCTTTAGACCTGGTACCATCCAAATTCTCCAAATTTCTTTAGAACCTTACTCATCATCCTAACCCTCTAGCACAATCCCTATCCAGCACCACCCATCCTTACAATCCTCCTCGAAGATTAAAGCGGCAGTGGCCGCGAGACGTGTTGTAAACATGTAAGTTGGAGTTCTGACACTGGTCAGATCCTCCACTCATGTACGGTATGTTTGTGGCTACAGCGCCCTAACTCGGCCTCCACTGGCTCAGACCAGTGACGCGGCTGAATTAGAGGCTCTGAGATCTCTTGGATTCCGCTTTTTTCTCCACAAGTGTAGGGAAAAGCGCGTGCTGGGGTCCCTTTAGCAGTTTTATATATTGTATCTAGTCATGATAGTTTGTACGATGTTTATTTATTTGCCAATTTTTATTTATCTCAATCATAGGTTGTTGTTTTGTTTCTTTACTTATTATTATTTTATTGTATATAAATGAATTTATTTATTTTCTGTTTTATGTAATTTGACTATTATTATCATTTTCTGTTTATATGGTATGAATGTGGTCTCATATCAATATTATTATTGTTCATTTTGTAACAAATTGTAATATATCTCAATAAAAAAAAAAAAAAAAAAAAAAAAGACCTGTAGATATATATATATATATATATATATATATATATATATATATATATATATATATATATATATATATATATATCTGTGACGGTCGTGAAAAACTAGATTTATATAAAAAATTAGTTAGATTCACGTATCGTAACTTCACCCTCAGAACTTCTCCTGCGTCGTGTTAAATTGGTTAAAGAAATTTCTTTGTGGAAGAAATTTCATGTGGAATGAAAGGTTTAATTAATAACTCTATTGCGGTATTACGTAAAACTTTAAGTCGCTCACCTATAAAATGAAAGTTTTTGACTTAACCACTTATTCACGACAGCCACAGATTAATACCTGTTATTGTATTGAATTTTATATTATAGCTGACTAAAATACTGAATACGAAAAATAATTAATAAGCTATAAAATAATAAGCAAGACAACAAAACGATATAATGTACCTTATATCATTGAGCTTGCACGTTTGAATATTTTTTGATATTGGTGATATTCAATTTACCATATTTAGCATTCATTATATTAAAAAGTGTCCCCATGTAAAACATTAGGTTAAAAAAAAAAATAAAGGAACAGCAATAGAATAGAATAGAATGAGTTTATTTGTCTTAGGCCCGGTTGCACGGACCGTGTTTAACTTTAACTTTACTAATCTGGATAAGTAAATCACGGGTTAGCAGAAATTCCATTGCACCAATCATACTTAGCCCTAACTCTAAATTAAGTGATGGTGTTAAGTTAATTCACCTTCCTACCTCGATTATCCGATGTCAATGTTACCTTCTCTACTGTTACTTCAGCTTTCAAATAGTTTGTGTCAGTTTCAGTTTGTTTTTTTCTGAATATTTTCGTGATATTTATCCTATTACACCGAAGAAAAATGAACACAATCTCTTCAGATGAATACTCATCAACATCAGATGAAGAAATAATACAACTGGTAAATATACTTCCTAGGAACAAGGTTTACAAAGTAAGGAGGAATCTTTTTGAAATTTAGGAAGATGTGGAATTCATAAGAAGGTATAGATTTCAAAAAGAAACAGTGCTAAATATGATTGACCTTTTTAGTATTAATGATTTTGCATCATATTCTACTTAACCTCAAGAGGTATTATGCTACTAGTAGTTACCAGCAGGTTCTTAGCGACATCATTAATATTGATAAATCTACAGTTTATAGAATTATTCCACGCATAACAGCATTAATAGCCAGGAAGTCAAGTGATTTAATTAAAATGTCTGTAACAGAAGTTGATAAAAACAAAACAGTGTCAGATTTCTACAGGATAAAATGTTTTCTTTGAGTAATTGGTGCGATTGACTGCACTCATATTAAAATCCAGTCTCTAAGTGGAGCTAATACAAAACTATTTAGAAATAGAAAAGGGTGGTTTTCATTAAATATACAAGTAGTGTGCAATGGGAACTTGAAAATCCTGACTCTGTGCATGACAGTTGGATTTTCAATTAAAGTGTATTACGAGTGAGATTTGAGTCAAGAGAATTTGGAGATTTTTGGCTTCTAGGAGATAGTAGTTATGGCTGCAAAACATATTTACTGACACCAATTTTAAACCCAACAAATGCTGCTGAAGAAAAATCAATTGTCACACAAAAATCAAACAATCATTGAGAGAGCGTTCAGTTTTATGGAAAGAAGATTTCCTTGCCTTGCCAATGGAATTCGAATGGATCCAAAAAAAGCCCTAAATATTATTGTAGCTGTAGCTGTCCTCCACAACATTGCAATAGAAACCCAGGACATCTACAACGTACCAGAACCAGAAGATTACTTTCCTGATGTTGTTTCACCATCAGAAATTATATGTGAAAGTGATATAGCTTTTCACAGAGCACTTGTCGACACAAATTTTTCAAGATCAAAGGAAATGACATAATTTTGTATAAATTGCAATCTGTGTTATTAAATCAATTAACCTTTCCCTCTTTTGTTGTCAAGTGGTAATTTATTTGTTTATATTTATCAATAAAGTCTGATTTTTTTATTTTATTTACATATTTTTTTTCCCTCTAATTCAGTAAATTGATTAATAATAAAAATAGGTTAATTGGAAGAATGAAAAATGATAATAAATAATTTGTATGTTTCTAAATCTTCCCAAAACAGTTTATTACAATTAACTTTAAAACGAGCCAACATTTCGAGGGCCTTCCCCATCATCAGGACTCACTAAAATACATCAAAAAATTATCAATTAACATTATAAAATAACTTTTTAAATATTAACTAAAAACATTACCAAAAATATGCATAACAATGTTACAAAAAAATTATATTTACCAGAAATTCATTTAAAATTAAAAAAATTATCCATTTTTGATTAAAATTTTGTCAAAAATTTATGTCATAAAATTGGTTTGTTTTTTAAATTAACACTAAGGAAAAAATACCCATTTAACTGACATATTCTTTGGCCCCTGATGAATTAGGGTCATACTATTTACTGTAGTAAGTATACACTGATTTATTATTAAATATAGGTCACTAAGGTAAGGTTTACAAATTTTAATTTCCCAATTGTAGCAAGAACTGCTTGTGAGAGGTGTTTTCAATCTGTTTTATAATTTATGGTATCTTTTATATTTTTGTTTATATATAGATTCGATTGTTTTTCTATATCCAATATTGTAGGTTTTTCAAAATCAAAATTGTGATTAAGCTGAAGACTGTGTTGTGCAAATGCTGTAGTGTTTATATTTTTACAATTATTGCTGTGTTGTTTGACTCTAGTTGTGATCTTTTTAGAGGTTTCTCCTATGTATATCTTATCACAATCTATACAATTTATTTTATAAATAACATTCAGTTTTTCGTGTGGTAAAATCTTTAATGTTTGATAAATGATTACTTAGTTTATTATGGTTATATAGCCCTAATTTTGTCTGTGGTGAATTAAATTCAACAAGTGTTCTCTTAATTTCTTTGGATAGATGAGGTATAAATTGCATTTTTTGATTATGGTATATATTTCTATTTCTTTCACTTATCATGTCTATATTTATCGCATTATTGATATTACCTATAATTGTTTTTTTTATTATTTTCATTCTGGTAAAGATCTGTTATAGTTTTTTGTTTAGGTTTTACTATTTATTGTCATCAATTTTTGGTTTATTATTGATCAATTTATTGTTATTAACGTTAAGGTTTTTTGTCCTGGGTTCATTTTTAATTTCATTGTGCTTGATTTAATTTATTATTTTTTTCGAATACATCTAATAACATTTTATATACTATAGTTTTTATTCCATTTAGATACTCATTGTCTGTCTGGTTTCACAATTCAATCCAGCTTCCTTGATATTCAATAGATCTTAAAATGTTTCATTATTAATTCTCAACGGTCAACTAATTATATCCATTATTGTATTAATATATATTAATCGGCAGAGTAAAACAATCATTTCAATATAACCTAACTGTCTCTGTCTAGAGGGTTTGGAGTTGTTAAATACGTCACGAATATGATGACGTCCTGCGCTAACCCATGTTAACTAACTCGAATTAAAAATTTGTGGGTGCAACTGGACAAAAACTTTAATCATGATTAGCTTTTAACCCGGGTTAGTTAACAACAAAAGTTAACTTTAACACAGGCTGTTGGTGCAACCGGGCATTAGGGGGTTCCCCATACAAATAGAGCCTGGTCAGGCTATACATAACAAACAGCAATTATAATATAATAACATGAATTTAATAACAATTATAAGTAATAAACATGAAACGCAACAAATAACAATAGGATAATAGATAAGCATTAAACAGCATAGTAGAATAAACAGAAAGTAACAAATTATACAGGTTTATATATATTTTTTTTTTCTTTATCTTATATAGAAGTATTAAAGTATTTTAGATTTTAAATAGTCTTTGAAATACAAATTTTTAATACATATAGTTATATATATACATAAATACATTTTAAATTAACATCGGAGTGAATGAATATTAAATATTAGGATTTTAAATGAACACTGATATATAAATATAGTTAAACGAGTTTTGTGAAACCAGATTATGGATTATAATAGTTCCTTGCAATAGTGCAGACATTATCTATTACATAGGAACCACTATGAAACATTAACTAGGGACAGTATTATTAATTTTATAAATAGTTGATTGTTTTCTAATGTAGCTCGTAATTGTTAATAAATATTACTCATTTATTACAAATGATCTTAGTTTTAAGGTACTAACTAAATAATAATAGAGTAGTTTGATTTTAATTGGGTCATCAATAGTTAATATTGTAGGAAATAGGCTTTCTGGTATGTTATTAGCGTGAGGGATGTAGTGGTTTCGAAGTGCAGAATATATTGGACAGACTGCTATTAAGTGGTATATGGTTTCATATGTGTTCATATTACATATTGTGCAGATTTCTTTGGGTTTAATATTGTAGGTATTGTTTGCATGAGAGAATTTAATATGGTATTTTCCTGAGAGGCGAGCTAGTATTATTATTTTTAACATCTTAAACGGAATATTATTAATGGTTTGATAACTGTGGCTGAGTGAAGTTAGTTGGTAAAGACTATTGTAGAAAGGGCTATATTGACTCGATCTTAACGATTCGATATCTTTGTTGTGTAGTAATTTCTTAAATGATTCAATTATTACTGTACTATTGGTTTGTAGAGTAGATGGGTTATTTTCATAAAGTATCTCTGAGCTATCGGATTTATCTAAAATATTGTATATTTGGGTAAACCAGTTATATTTTGCAGATGGTCGATTGATATGTTTTTCTCTAAGTATCATATAGCAGATTTTGGGTATTCTATCGTCTGGCATGATAAGTATTTTCTGTATGAATCTTAAGACACATTTTATTATTTTATTCAAGGAACAGCAATATAACATACAAATAGTTAATGATATTCACACAATTTATTTTAATCAATCTAATAAGATGCATAAGATTTATTATAATTTTTTTATATATAAATTTAAGTAAGGTTTACCTATTTAAGAATCAAATTTAAATGATTTAACCAGGTCATTAAGTTTTTTAATTAATTTTCTGTAGTAGAATATTCTAAAGAGTCGTATTTAAACTTAAGCATTAATATTATCATCGATAAAAAGTGATTATTGTAAAAAATGTTGATTAGGTAATTTCGAATTAATTGAGAACAATTACCATGCTAATTCCATAATTACAAAAATAGAGACAATGACAGACAATGGTGATAGCGTTTAACATAATTCATTTATACCATGTTCATAAGTTCTTATAACACTGCCATTATAATTAGGTAACTAAGGTTTTTTAAGAAACATATTTATTGATATCTACAACTGTATTACAAAAAATACATCAAGTAAATGTGATGATAAAATAGAAAAATGTCATGAATTGCATGTAGAGACACAACCCAGTTGCAGCACTCTAAAAATGTTTTAAACTAGAAGGTCTCGTTGCCATCTTCTTGTCAGACGCCTCGGAGGATTGTCAGAGATCGAAGAGGAAGCAAGGATTGAAACTAAGGATTAGAGTGGGAATGGTGTTTGTCATGAAAGGAATAGCACCTGGATCGGGCTAAGTCAGCAACATATGGAGTATTAAGATCTTTATGAATGAGTTTGTATGTGACAAAATGAGGAGAATTGAGGATTTTTCGAAGGATTTTGGATATTAAGGATTGGATACGAGAAGAATTCGATGGTTTAGCAGACCCCTACAGCTCTACTCCGTAAGTCCATATCGGTCTTATTATGGTCATATAAATGAGTCTTTTGTAATTAAGTGGAAGGTTGGAGACTTTGTCCAGTAAGTGTTGAAGTTTTCTGAAACGTTGGGCAGTTTCTTGTCGTTTTAGTCTTTTATGAGGGTTCCAAGTAAGACGTTTGTCGAGATGGCGTCCTAGGTATCGGATCTGTTCAACAGGCACTAGAGGAGATTTATTAAAGTATACTGAAGTGCAAGAAGTCATAGGTTTACGACGAAGGGTAAAAGTAATTTGGTGGGATTTGTTGGAATTAATTTTTATCCTCCAATTCTCACACCATAGTTCTAGGTTTCGGATGTGGGATTGAAGAATGTGGGAGGCAGTAACTGGATCATTATCTACTGAGAGCACATACATGTCATCAGCATAGGTAGAAAGGAAGGTGTTAGGATGGGTTGGGATATCAGCTGTATAGACTGTGTAAAGAATGAGTCCTAGGATGCTGCCTTGAGGAACACCAGCAGATTGAGAAAAAAGGAAACATGATGATTTACCTTAAAGGGTCTATGAGTGAGTTAGGACTGGATAATGAGGTAATATGTAGTAGGGAGAAATCGTCGGAGCTTGTAAAATCTTTGGCATCTGGTGTTTTTTATTGGTTGTCATAATGCTGAACAAGAAAATTTTGTTAGGCAAAAGTTGTACAAAATGAGAACTTATCATACTGGTGGGCATCCTTATGAGTTAATATTAATTCTTAATCGACATTACATGATAACTGATATCAAAGATGTTGCAGATGGATTATCGATTGGCACTGTAGGAATTTTGTATTATGTAGGGAGAAATAAGAATGGTGGCATCATAAGAATTTGGATGAAATTTCCAAAATCATGTGGACAAAATCAAGAAATCATAATTCAGCGGAAAAAAGCAATATCTCGATCGGATTAGCATAGAAACCTGGGACTGGTCTCATTTGACTCAGAATAAAAAAAAAACATCAATTTCAACTCTCCTTATTGAAATTTTGAAGAAGATTAAATAACTAATGAGAAAAGTAAAGCCTATTGGCAAGCTAAAAAATTCAGAAATTTTCGAAATAGGTTGTACTTATGAAAATCAGTTCAAACAAGTTCACATAAAAAGGCATACATTTTTTTTTTTTTTTTCATTTTTTTCCTTTAGTTGGGTATCGAATTCATTCAATTTATATATTTACGTGTTTTTCATCAGTGGTAACAAGATAATACAGTTGTTTATATAGAATCAACAAAATTAAAGGTACTTTAGAAGAAGAAAATATAAAATATCTGCATTTAAGGCCTGTCAGACTATTTTTATCAGAATGAAATCTACATGATATTAAAGCATATTAAATTTTTTAATCAAAATCTTCGGAACCGTTTTTGAGAAAATCATAAAAAGGTGCAATATGCATAGTATAATGTCGCTCTTATGGTAAGACGGTTTTGTGAAGAAGTTTTTGTAACGTCTCGGGCGTATAGTTGTCTTAAATATGAAAATTCAGTTTCATAGGACTTGCCGTTTCCGCCCGCGAGTCACCACACTCACACACACACAGACCTTTTTGCGGGACTTGGTTATTTGGACTCAGGGGTCCCTAAAACGTTTATTTCCATAGAAAACTGGAATTCGAAAATTTGCAGGATCGCAATACTTCCCCTTACTATATATAGTAAGTGAAAGTAAAAAATATTAATTATATCTTTGGAACTTAATGATCTGTGGTATAATAACAGAACTTGAAGTAATTTTCTATGGAAAATTAACTGAAAATATAATAAACAAAACATATAACTATAGCTCAACTAATCCAACCCAGAATTTTAAAACAAATGTAAGGTTATAAAAAAATTATAAGAATTATACCCGGAACAACTCCTCATATCAAAAGTACAATAATTCTCTGAAAGACTAACACTTACCAGATTAAAGACAGATAAAAATTGAATAATACAGACAAAAACCCTTAACTCGCTCGTCCAGCCGCCAATAGCGATCGCGCGGTGATTAACCATCTTAACTCTTTCTTTCCACCATAAGATGCCTATGCGTACGGTGAATAGTTCGCGTGATATTTCAATTGCCAACTTACCCCTATGCTCAACTAGCCCCGCTCTACCCTACCAATAGTATTAGATAAATGAAAAAGTTGGGGGAGTTATTTTTATTTTTTAGGTCCATTACAAAGGTTCATTATTGAAAATAATAAAACCAAAATAGAAGACAATCGAAATTCCTTTATTTTATTACTGACTATATGGGAGTCGGAGTAATGAGATAGCTTCTAAGCGTTGAGGCTGTGCCGTATATAGACCCAAAGCTCCTCTCAACGTACTCTTAACGTTTACAAACGTATTTGTTCACTTGCTGCGTTCTTCTTCTTCTCATCGGAACTTGGAAGCGCAGCCTGCGGTCGATGTCTTCAATTCTTAACTAAACTAGACTTCGTTTACCTGCCTATACCTTATGTTTGATCTATTTCTTTAATTTAATTTATTTCTGATTTTATTGGAACATTAAATTTCTTTAATATTGTTTTTCATATTTTCATAAATCTGTTTAATTAGGTTAATTTAGATTCTTATGTTGTTTATACGTATTTTAGTTCAATAAATGTATTGTGACTCGTCGTTAACTTACATTATTTCTTTATTTAAAATCTATACAGTCCACTAATTTTCTTTAACCGAACCACTAGCTCAGTGTGAACAATATAAAAATGATATGAGGGTATTTTATCATTGGTAGAAATAGTCGGGAGTCAGTCGTGTAAAAAATATTTTAATTTTGCTAACGTTTTGGCTGACATGTTGGAACCGAAAAGTCTGCAAAATTAAAATATTTTTTACACAATTGACTCCTAATTATTTCTGCCTATGAGAATTTAAACAGTCGACCATACATCCTCAATAAGGGCATTGTAACTGTATTTTTTTAAATCACTTCTTACATACTGTGTATTTCGATTAATAAAAAGTTATATAAAAAGGGAGAGAATTAATACATGGAGTACCAATAGATATAGATAGAAATTAGACGAATATAATTGAGAGTTTTAAATTTTCACTTCTAACGCGTCCCTACTACTGTGTGACAATTTTTGTTTAATATTTAGCTGCTTTTAGATACAAATCCTTTACTGCTTGCTTGGAATTTTGCCTGCCGACAAAGCAAATATAGTAGTTCTGCCGACAAAAGTTTTCTTTGATGTTCACCGCCTTTGGCGCCATCTCTATATATTTTAAAACGGAAATATTCTACAGAACAATTTTATAATAGATGAGACTAACAAAAATTACTTTATTTTCTAATTTTATACTTCTCCACACGTGTGAAGACAAATATGGGTAAAAAAAAAAATTGAAGGTGGCCTAAAAATATCCTACATTAAAAAGTAAAAAAAAACCCTGCAAATGATTACACAATTGTTTATTATTTCCAAATTACTATATTGCGATATAACAATTCATATAGCTGTTTAGTCTATCAGTAAAATAGTAGGCAGGAATAATCGGGAGGCAGTCGTTTTTAGAATATTTTAATTTTGACGACGTTTCGGCTCAAACTTGTGAGCCATCATCAGGGCATCTGTGAGCCATGTCAAGTTTAGGGGTGCACAGTTTACTGATTAAACTGAGAAATCGTTGATCATTACTTAAATCCTAATCAAGTGATAAAATTTTATCTTTTGTACAATACGATTTAAGTGTTGTTAACGTAAACAGCTGTCACATGGGCCTTCCACTCATGTGCCCGTGCTCACGCAACAAGTCAGCTCAGTTCTTTGTTGTAGTGAGTCACTGTTTGCTTTGTATTGTCAGGAAAAATATAGAGATTAAAAATTAAAAAAATAAGAGCACCTAATTTCTCCAAATTCGAGGAGAAACCTTTTACTTAGAATACTCAGTTCTTACTGCATAGAAAATAAGAAGACAGGTGTTAAAAATTAAATAAATGAGAGAGGACTTTGAACGCGCTGAATTGAAGATATTTACAGATGCTTAAATTAAATTTCCGGAAGCTGTAACTAATGAAAGCTGGAAGAGAATTGCAATTCCTGAGAAGAGTGTATTTTAATGTAAAGATTCACAGACCCTAAGGATTGAAATAGTGAAGATGATTGTATATAACTTTTGCATTAAATTTTAATTTAATTTTTGTGTTAATTTCATTTTAAAACTAATAGACTGATATCAACGTCACGGTGTTAGGATCATCTTCGGATGCCCTGGTAATTTTGAAACAATATAATAATTTGTAATAATGAGAACAACGTTTCATCAACAGAAGTCTTAATATTTGAAGGGAAAAAAATCAAGAAAATAAACTATACTTTGCTAGAAAAATTTTACTTTTTAGGATAAATAAATTCCATCAATTTTTAATGAAAATTCCATAAAAAAACTCTTTTAAATGTTTACATTCGTTGTTTAGATATTATAGTCTATACCTGAATATAGAGGACAAACTTATACCGGAAAGGGTTATAGAAATATTTCAACTTTTACTTTTACCTGGGGCAATAAAGTGTTAAACCCTAAAGGTTGCAGTTTCTGAGGGCAACGTTCTAATTCGGACGGACATTTCACAAATGTCGGTAAACCTCTTTAAATTTTACAATATTTATGGCCTTACCTAAACTTCCAGTTCTGTCCCCTCTTCGAAAATAGGATAATCCTTAAATTTCATGTTAAATACAGTAAAATATTAATATTATTTTTGTTTTAAATCAAAATCACGATTAGTATAACTATTTTATTATGTTCAATTAGAACAATCTCTTTTCATAATTATATTTATTATCACAGCAATTATACATAATGTTTCGAGGTCTTATCTCCTCATCTTTAGAAGAACGTATTAAATCTAGATCTAATACTAAATTTCTTCTTGCACTTCTCATATGGTTTTCCAACTCCATATTTTAGATTAATTTAGTTACAAATCAATATCATGAGGGGTATAACTATTTTATTATATTCAATTGGAACAATATTTACTTATAATTATATTTATTATCATACCAATTATACATAGCTTTTCGAGGTCGTATCTCCTCATCTTTAGAATAACGTATTAAAATTAAAATTGTTCCTAATTCTAATACTTTTTTTTAATTTTTTAAAACATCTTAATTTATTTATTACGTTTTGACATTACAATGGTATTTGCTATCTGCTTATGCAATATGCAAATATGCTAACAATTGATGTAAGTGCAAAACTGCATAAGATAGATTAAAAAACAAAACAAATAACTACCAGTATATCAGGTCTCTTGGCCAGCGCCTCGATAGTCTTCTGGGCGGATTATATGGGTTTGTGGCAGTGGATAGGTTTTGAGTTAGAGGGTTTGAATTTAGGTTCAGTCTGTCGTGAAATTTAATGTAGCGATCAGTTGCAATGACGAATAGATTGTCCAGGTCAGTGTGTAGTGTCTCGTCAGATATATATAAAAAGGGAATTTACGATTTTCCTGAGTAGAATTACTTACAGATGGAAATGATTGGAAAATTTTGATGTTTAACTTTTTTGCAGTTCCCCATAACTCATGGACAGTTTCACATAACCCAATGCCAAAAGTACAAATAGATTTTATCAGTTGTTTATAAATAGTTAATTTGTCTGTCAATGATAATTTTGAACGTTTGTCTAGTAATCTCGAAAGAAGTTCATATCATTGTTTCAGTTCTTTTCTTTTTTGTTTGAAGTGGTATGCCCATGTCAGTGGTTTGTCAAGGTAAAGTCTAAATAACGTACTATGTCCGAAACTGGTATTGGTATAGTATTGAAAAAGATCTGAGGGCAGGAGTCATGTTTCAGAGAAAATGTGACGAACAGGCTCTTTGATTCATTCATTTTGATTTTCTATTTTTCGTCCAGCAAGCCATGTCGTCCAGATGTTCTTGGAGTGCCTGAGAAGCCTTAGAGGCATCTTTGTTGGATGCCAGGATAGCTGAATCGTCGGCAAAGGTTGCTGTAAGTGTTTCTGGATACTGTGGGATGTCAGAGCAATATATATTGAACAGTGTTGGACCTACTACGCTGCCTTGAGGTACACCTGCTTTTAGTAGTTTAATATTAAAGAACTCTGAACCTACTCTCACACGGAAAAACATAAGAACAATAATATAGATGCTAGGACTCGTATACATGCTTCGTGTGCAGGTTTCTATGGAAATAAGTTCAATAGTTATTGTTGTTTAAACTTACTTTAAGCCAAATTAGGGTGGCGAAAATAATATGATGCGAACAACACAAGACGTTTAATTACCTCAGCTGTTAAAATCAATTTAAGAGTAAAAATAAAGTAGACTTGATAAAACGTTTAAGAATTAAATCGAGTTTCGATGGAAATCATGTATTTGTGATTAAATAATCATATCAAAGCGATATACAGCTCTCGGTAGGGAATCCAAAAGTTGAGGTAAAGTCTGGAAGTAAATCCCATCGACCTACCCAGGCCTAAAAGTACAGTCACAACAAGTCAATGGGTTGCCCAAGTCTAACAAAACTTTGAATGTGACTGTACATCCCAAATAGGTAAAAATGAAAGCATTTGAAAATAAGTTAAACAGACGAAATCTGGTCCAGGCAACACGACTTTTAACTACCTGGGCTGTCTAAATCAATTTAAAGGTTTTACAAAAAAAAATTTTTTTTTCTTTATATCTTTATTTACACCTGTCTGAAGATGTCTGACAATTAGCAAATGTGTTGGACAATAGTAAGATCAGAGATGATAGGCATGGGGAAGTAAAGTGCCCAGCAGCACCCCTTCCAAGGCTTTAATCTAGCTGAGGAGGTCCCTCACCCAGCTTCGTTTTAACCTTCTTCTGACCGGCATTTCAGCTACTGACATGTCGTTAATCAGTCTATTGTCGTGTCCGTTAAGTTTAATGTGAAATCGAGAATAGAGTGTTCGTATATGTTGATCAACTGTTGGTTTCTGTAAGTCCGTATGTAGGGTTCTGTTGTTTACGTAGTACCAAGGAGCTGTCGTTATGAGTCTTAAAATTTTGGATTGAAATGATTGCAGTTCTTGTATGAGAATCTTTATTGCTGAACCAAAAATCTGTGAAGCTTAAGTCCATATTGGCTTAAGAAGGTATGTGTATGTATTCAGTTTCTGTCTAATTTTTAATTTTGATGATTATGAAAAAAGAGAGTACAGTCTTTTTAGTCGGTGGTTGAGAGTCTGTCTTTTCATCTTGACATGTGGGCCCCGAGTCATCCTTCGATCGAGTGTCAGTCCTAGGTAATGTACAGAGTTTGTCTGAGGAATTTGGTTGTTGTCGATAAAAATTGGTGGGCAAGTGTTTTGTCGTAGTGTTACGTTACGTGTTTTGATTTGTCGTGATTTAAACTAATTTTCCAAAGATTGTACCAATACAAAAATTTAACGTCGAAGAAAGTTTAAAGTTGTTTTAAATAAAAAGATTATTAGCATTATTGGAAACATATGATTTAGTTTAAATGATATAACAATATAGAGTTTTTACTTAAAATAATCAGTAATAAGTTTATGCCCTCATCGTCTTTCTCCATTGCCTCTTACAACTTGGTGTATAAGAATATCTTTTATCTAAAATCATTACTCATGCGCTCTACTACTACTTACTGTAATCATGTTAAAAAAACGAACAAATATTTACATAAAAAATAGTTTTCTCCTTTAGCTGGTTATCGAATTCGTTCAACTTATATATTTAGCCTTTGTTATCAATGCTAATTAGAAGGTATAGGGAATTTTGTTGAATCTTCAAAATTAAAAGTACTTTAGAGAAAGAATATTTAAATTTTAAAATATCAGCATTTAAATCCAGTCAGACTATTTCAATCAGAAAGAAACCTATGTGAGGTTGGGTTTAAAAAAATAGTTCTTTGCGTTTTTTAATATCTCAATTAAACCTCTCTGTGTTTAGAAAATTATGTTTAATTGAGAAATAATATTTACACGTTCTAAAAAAGGATTATCTTATCTTTAAGCATTATTTTGCTAGCTAAAAATGTCGAGCAGCAAAATTAATGAAAATTGGACGATTTTAAACAGATTGACCCACATATATATTTTTATCAACATATGTCTAATCAGATTAAAAAAGAATTAGCATAACTAGTTTTTTTTTTTTTTATAAATTGTTATTATTATAATATAATAAAGGCTTAGTTCACCCCCTCCAGTTCCTCCAGACCACGCCTCACATCGATAGCCATTGGCCGATCGGGTTTTATTGCCCTAAGGTTTTGGGGTTTGCCGGGGTAGGAAGGGGATTGCTCAAGCTCCGCAATATTCCTCATTCTGTTCTCAGACCTGGTTTGAAGACGATCGTTATGAATTCTGTGCAAGTAGTTCCGTGTATCGGAGGTGTTATCGTCGACGACACTCCGAATGGATGCGACGAGCTTCTCAGTTACGAAGAAGTGGTTGGATCTGCTCTGCCATCACCTGGTCCTGTGATGGATGTCGAGGAGTCTGAGGGAAAGGAAGGCGTTGAAGAGGCTCAGGAGGATTCGCTCTTCAAAGGAATCGAGAAGGAAATTTCCCTTATTGAAGCTGTCGATGAAATGTCCTTAGCAGAAGAAGCTAAGGAAGGAATCACTGCTAAAGATTATGTTAAAGACCTCGAGACCTACATAGCAGTAACAGAATCTGAAACTGATATTGCAGTAACAGGAGCTAGAGCAGGTATGGGTGCACCGGAGACTGAGACAAAAGATGCTGTGAAAATAGAAGATATGATCGTTGAGGATGCGAAATGTCCAAAAGGTAAGCAAAATTAATTTATAAATTATATTTCTTAAATAACATAACTTTTTTGAAGGTGCGTGGTCGACTGTGGTGTTGTGTATGGCGGATATATATTTATAAAATCGTGAAAAATTAACATTAATACTTTCTCTCGCTATAAATGGTTAAGAATAAAAATAATACCTATATTTTAATCGCCAATCTTCTATTATTGTGACATTAATCAATTTAATTATATTTTCAAAAATCATGTGCAGGCAACACACAACTTTTACTTACCTCAATTTTAAAAATCGGTTAAAGAATCTCCAAATTAAGTTAAAGATAAAAATTAGTGAAAATGTTACAGAATTAACTAAATTGAATTACGATAACAACATGTATTTTATTATAAAAAATCAATTCTATAATTATCTAAAATAATCAGTTAGTTTTATCGGCTTTTCATTACTATTTATTAACTTTTACATGCATGTGTATTTAATTATATTTTTATCTAAATTCTTTAGCTTTCGAACGGTATATTACACATCTATATTACTGTTCTTATGTTTAGAAAAAAATTGAATTTAAAAAATATTATTTTAGTTGTTTTGTTGGTATCGAATTGATTCAATTTTTATATATTAACCTGCTCTTCATCAGTGTAACAAGAGAATATAGTTATTACAAAATCAAAGGTACTTTAGATGAAGAAAATTTAAAATATCGGCATTTAACCCCGTCAGACTATTTTAATCGGAACAAAACCTACATGATATTAAAGCCCATTAAATTTTACATCGATATAGCGAGTTTAATCAAAATCGTTAGAGCCATTTTTGAGAACATTTTAAAAAGGTGCAAAATGCATGGTATAAAGTGGCTCTTCTTGTGAGCTGATTTTGATAAACAAGCTTCTGTAACATCGCGGGTGCTTAGTTGTCTTAAATATGAATTGTTAGTTTAATAGGACTTTTCGTTTCCGCCCAGGAGATACCACACACACAGACCTTATATTTTAATAATCATAGAACGTTTATCTTGATTATCAACTTTGTGTGACTTTTATAATACCGTTTTTTATCAATGCTAATATGGTTACTTTTATGTAATCTACACAATTAGAGGTATTTTAGAGTTCTAAACAAAATCTTTGGAGCAGTTTTTTGAGATAATCGCCAAACAGTAAATAATTAATTTGGTTTTTGAAATATAAAATGTTTTAAATGAGGCTAATTTTTTATTTTTTTAAATTTTTTTAGTACGAGAAACAGAATCGGAAGAGGTAAAATATAATCCAGAGGCGGAAGAGGCTGCAAGAATGTCTAGGAAAAGGAAAGCAGCGATTGAAGAACTTGAAGAATGGTGGAGAAGAGAAATTAAGAAACCAGTGAACTGGAAAAAACTTATGATCGCAAAATACAATAAGATGAAAGAGATCGAATAATAATTTTGTATGACCATTTTTGTCTACGTTCGAAAACTTTTAATGTGTTCAGGACTTAATCTGTGTTTAAGGTCGATTCTCTTATACTGTGATTCTAAATGTATCAACATTTTTGACAATTTTTCTATTTCAAGAGCTTTTATACGTAAATCATAATTGTACTGGTTCGTATGAACATTTTGTATAACCATTTTTATTATTATTATAATTTTTTAGATAGAAATAATCGGAAGTCTGTCCTTTTTTTTTTTTTTATTTTAATTTTGTCGACACCTCGGCTCCTAATTGTGAGCCATCAGAGCATCAATGCACCATGTCAAGCGTAAATTCAGTTTATTATGTTCCCGATTATTTCTACCATAGATAATTTTAACAGTTAACTAAAAATGCTTAATATAGTTTATTTTTTTCTATGTTCAAAATGTTTTAATGTCTTCAGGACTTAATCTGTGTTCAAGTTCGACTCTTTTATACTGTAATTCAAATTGTACTAAATATTTTGATAACTTTTGTTTTTTAAGATCATTTATACATTTTTAATAAATAAATCATGTTTTCTTTCTTAAGTTTAAATTATTTATTTATATTCTAAAATATCCAATTTCTGTATGTCATATATTTCTAATACAAAACAATAGATTTCATTTACATTACAGCAGATGACTGGATACTGGGTATTTAAAAAAAAAATGCATATGTGTATATATATATATATATATATATATATATATATATATATATATATATATATATATATATATGTATATATATATGTATATATATAATATATATATATATATATTTTTTTTTTTTTTTTTGTTCGATCAGTTCTCGGCTGTTGATAATTCAAGTTCTGTTGGAAGAAAACTGGTTCAAAATTTGTGGTCTACACATGTCTATTAAAGGCACTGTTTTGTCGAAAATTGCATGATTAGGAGAACAATAAATTCTAGAAACGTCTTGTAAATAAAATTGTTCATTCATTGACTGAAACCTGAGAACAACAGAAACTTAAATTATCAACCCATAAAGACCTCAACGTTCCGTATGTTGCTGATTTGGCCCGATCTAGATACCATTCCTTTCATGACAAACTCCATTCCCACCCTAATCCTCTTGTTTCAATACTTTCTTCCTCTTAAATTCCTGACAATCCTCCGAGGCGTCTGAAAAGAAGATGGCCTCGAGACCTTCTAGTGTAGAAAAGTTACAGGAGTGCTTCCATTGGGTAGTTGTTCTTCAAGTTTGTTTCACGCCATTTAACTTTTGTCAAATTTACTTGTTGTACCTTGAAGTACAGTTGTAAATTTCAATAAATGATGTTTAAAAAAAAAAAAAAACTGATCAAACAATATTATTATCAAAAGGTTATTCGAAGAGGATGTTCTTTCAAAATTTGTAGTCTGCACGTGTCTATTTAAGACACTGTTTTGTTCAAAATTGCATGATTATGAGAACAATAAATTCTCGAAACGTCGCATAAATAAAACTGTTTAGAATAAATTTAAGGATACAAATAAATTGTTAAAGAATTAATTATTTTGGATTTCAATAGAAACATGTTTTATCACTTTTTGTCACTATTTATTAAATTTTACAAGCTTCTGTATAAGACAATATATTTTCTAAAATCATTAGCTTTCCAACGGTAAATTAAACATGTATATTACTGTTATTATGTTCAAAAAATAAATATTTAATTTAAAAAAATATTTTTTTTAGTTTTCTCTTTTATTTGGTTGTCGAATTCGTTCATCTTCTATATTTCTCTATATACTTCTATACCTGTTTTTCATCAGCGGTAACAAGATAATATAGTTATTTTTATAGAATCTAGAAAATAAGAGGTACTTTAGAAGAAGAAAATTTGAAACATCGGTATTTAAGCCCTGTCAGACTATTTCAATCAGAATGAAACCTACACGATATTAAAATGGCTCTTCTGGTTAGACGATATTGATGAAAAGTTTTTGTAAAATCTCGGACGTATATTTGTCTCAAATATGGAATTTTAGTTTTAAAGGACTTTTCGTTTCCGCCCATGAGTTTTTTTCACACACAGACTTAAAACAGAAATTTAAAAATTATAGTCAGGCACAATGATAATATTGTTCAATTATACGATATATTTAACAATACCCATAAGATTATTGTTTAGTGAAGTCCACATTTAAACATTGATTTAAAATGAACAAATGCATGAGCATAGATTCATATAATAACAATAGAATTTACTTGATAATGCACAAAATTTTATAAGATGTACAATATGAGAAGGAAAACAAATTCAAATCATATCAACTTATATAAAAAAATGAATGAAATGATCAGTAATTGAGACCTTTAGTTCCAAAAAGTACTAAAGTACTAACCTTTCCTATCATTTCCTTCCAATAAGTACTATATTTCCTACTATACAGCAGAAGCACCTAAACCCTAATATATTATCATTAATTTATTGTTTTCTTCACTTTTATTGGTTCATTTAGCACTTCTTGAATCACTGACATCATTTCGTTCAATATTTTTTAACCTAATAATCGGTTTTAAGGTTGTTTTCAACTACTTAATCACCGCTTCGGATCTCATAATTTCCCAATTAAAAAAAAACATTTTCATGGTAGTTCTTCTTGCAGCCACATAAATTTGATATAAAAATCTTAAGAAACATTTTAATAGAAAAATGGTATTTTAATCCAGCAAATGGTTGGAATTAGAAGTTTCCTGACCTTGCTAAATATGAGAAGAAAAAACCGTTCCTAATATACCTAATAGAATTAGTTTTTTTCGAAAAAGGTAAATACGGAAATACAAGTTGTTGATTTATCAGTGTATAAAGTTAAATATGACGAATATATTTGAGAGTTTTAAGTTTTTCTACTTCTACCGACAATCCCTATGACTGCCAAACATTTTTTTTTTTTTTTTTTTTTTTAACTATAGGTAAGTAATTTCACAAGAAAACTACTTTTAAAGTCGTAAATGTATCAATCATTTTATATTTGATATCACATATATATATACATGATAAAGCGTAAAACTTTTGTAAATTTTGATCATAAAAAAAAAAAAATAATAATTCTGTGATTTCACCGAGATTTTTTTTGTTGAATTCACAAGAAAACTCATTAGTGATGGCTATTGGACGAGCCAACATGAAGGCACATAGTTTCCTTTCAACCAGACAATTACAGGTGAAAAACATTGCACAAACACCCAAGAAGGTTGCAAAATCCAAAATCGCTAAGAATACCTACCGATACTGGTCGTCAGCCGGAGCATCCTGAGGAACTTATTATTGAAGCCGGACCTAGTAACCCAGCAGCAAGTATCGCGCAAGTGTGCATCTCCGAGGGCCGATACTTCGTCAACTCTACTCAGGCAGGTCAGTTTTGAAACTAATAATCCCTTTACTATTCTTAATGCTGATGAGGAAGATCAGTGCCCTAACATCAACATATCTACGGAACCGCCGTCACTAAAACCACCACCAATACATGTAAAATCAGTTACCAATTTTAAGCAATTTTGTGACGAGCTAGTGAAAGAAGTTGGCCGTGAAGCATTTAAAATTAAAGCAGGAACTAACTATGTTGCAGTTTTGCCTAGTGATTAAGCTTCATATCGAAAGCTAACTAGGTACCTCAAGGAAAGAAAGGCCGAATACCACAGCTACTAGCTACCCGAGGATCGTCGTATGCGGGTCGTTATCCGTAATCTGCATCACACAATCGGTTGTGACATGATTAAGGCCGAACTAGAAGAACTTGGATATAGAGTGCTGGGAGTCCATAACGTATTTCATCCCAAATCAAAAACCCCATTGCCTTTATTTTTCTTGGATCTCCAAAAATGCGAAAAAAGTTCCCAAATTTTTAGCTTAAAATACCTGTACTACAGGAACATTAAGGTTGAGAAACCTCTACAACGGCACGAAATATCTCAATGTAAAAGATGCCAGTCTTATGGTCACACTAGGGCTTATTGCAACTTGAAGCCTAGGTGCGTTAAGTGTGCTGGAACTCACCTGTCTAAAAAAGCTTCGTCTCCGACCACCAGCAAGAAACACGGAGTTTTATGAAGCTAATAAGCAGCAGACAGGGCAAATGGCATCAATCAAAACATCAAACGTCACTAACAACACAACTGATATTACTACTCAACTTACAAACTTCATCACTGAGTTCAAAAATCTTGTTTCACCACTAATATCGCTGCTTACATCACTGGTGCAACATGTCATTCCAATGCTAAATAAATGAGGGGAGTTAGACTGATTGTTTGGAATGCGAATGGCATACTATCCCGTAAAAACGAACTAGAATTTTTTTTAACTGACAATGACATAGACGATGCTTTGCTCACTGAAACTCACTTGACGAAGACAATGCAGTTCCACATACTGTCCTACGTCACCTACAGGACTGACCATCCTTCAAACAAAGCTAAAGGGGGTACTCTCATTCTGGTTAAGTGCTCTATCAGCCACTACTTTAATAACTCAGAAGGCAATGAGAGTATTCAATGTACTTCAAGTGTGTTGGATATGCAGCATTTTAAAATGACTATTGCAGCTCTTTATTGCCCTCCAGGTAAAACATTATTGATTAAAATATTGGACAATCAGCTAAATTCATTTGGCCAAACATTCATGAGTGGCGGAGATTTCAACGCCAAAAATCAAGTATGGGGCAGCCGAACAACAAACTCTAGGGGTAGAGCTCTTCAGAATGCAGTTATGTGTCGAAACTGTAAATTTTTATTTCCAAGTTCACCAACTTATTGGCCCACAGATACGAACAGGATTCCAGACGTACTGGACTTCTTTATTACTAAGGGACTGAACTTACAGCATTGTGATATCACAAACCTCACTGACCTATCATCTGATCATTCACTTCTTTTGATAACGATGAACTTAAAACCAATTGCTAGGATTCCAGGCCCGACGTTAACAACTGGAAAAACGGACTGGTGCAGGTTTAGGGCTTTAATCGAAAACTCGTTATCCCTCAACACAAAGATACGTACACCGGAAGACTTGGGTGATGCAGTGCAGCTCCTGACACAAACTGTTCAAAATGCTGCCTGGGGCTCCTCTGTTCTCACTAAGGAAACAGAGCACCATAAAATTAAGGAATTTCTTCCACCACACATTCGACACCTAATTGAACTGAAACGAAAAGCGCGAAAAACTTGGCAAAAGACTCGTTATCCCACTGACAAACGTAAATTTAATCGACTAACAAGAGAACTTCACAACGAAATTAGACAGGCAAAGACTGAAAGATTTGATACATTTTTAAACAGTTTAACTACTTCTGACAACACACTTTGGAAAGCGACAAAACGCATACTGGACCATCATAATGTCTCGCATCCTGTTCGACAGGCTAATGGTTCTTGGGCGAAATCAGATGCTGAAAAGGCTGAATTGTTTGCTAGGCACTTAGAAGAGACATTTAAACTGCACTCTGACATTAACGACCAACTTACAAACAGTTGAACTAGTGTCACACCACATTAACATACCTTTACCTATGACTCTGCCGCCAAAAGTAATATATCCTAAAGAAGTTTGTGATTTTATTGCCAAATTAACAAACAAAAACGCCCCAGGTTATGACTTAATTTCAAATTTTATACTAAAGATCTTACTTGGAAAGCAATTTTTTTTTAACTAACATCTACAACGCTATCTTCAGGATAACATATTACCCTGCCGTGTGGAAGTATTCTCAAGTTGTAATGATATTAAAAGCCAATAAACCTTCAGGCTGTCTGAATTTCTATCGTCGTATAAGCCTTCTCCCTTCTTTTTCAAAATTATTCTTCATCGTCTAAATTCGTTCGAAATATTTAGAGCTATTCCAAATCATCACTTCGATTTCAGAAAACATCATTCGACCATTCAACAATGCCATCGATTAGTAGACTACATTTCGAATGCTTTAGAGTCTAAAAAATATCGCCCAGGTGTTTTTCTCGATACTAGTCAAGCATTCGATAAGGTGTGGCATGAAGGATTGCTTTCCAAGCTCAAAAATTTGCTTCCACCGACCTATTATTTAATAGTACTCTCTTACTTGACAGACTGACACTTTTCTGTAAAAGTAGGAGACGCATTTTCTGGAATAAAGCGTGTTCAAGCAGGGGTCCCACAAGGCAGTGTACTGGGACCGTTACTATTTAATATCTACACGGCAGACTTACCAGAAAATGACCACGCCTTACTATTACTACTACACACCTTACTATCTCGTCTGCTTGACAAACGATCCAAATTATCCGTGAACACCAAACTTACTATTTACAAAGTACTGATCAAATCATTATGGATCATCATCATGAGTTTATTTATCGTTTTCACGCTCAAGCATGGGGATTGTCTATTTCGAGGATAAACCCATTTCGACATCAGATGAAGTACGATATTTGGGACTGTACTTAGACAAAAGACTGACATGGAGGACCCACATTAGACTTAAAAGACAACAACTGAACAGACGATTTGAACTACTATCTCGTCTGCTTGTCAAACGATCCAAATTATCCGTGAACACCAAACTTACTATATACAAATTACTGATCAAATCATTATGGACATACGGGATAGAGCTATGGGGATCTGCCGAATATTCTAATATCCAAATAATTCAGACCCTTCAATCGAAAATATTGCGAAAAATCGTGGATGCACCGTTTTATGTAACCAACGAATTACTTCACAAGGACTTGGACATATTCACAGTTTCAGACACAGCCACAGAATATTATAAAAGATTTCATGACAGACTGACTTACAACATGAACCCATCGGCGCAAACACTTAAATCCAACACCAACCCGTACAACCCACCCCGACGACTTTCGAGGCGGTGGCCTAGAGATGCCTTGCTTTAACTGACTTTCGGAAGTCAACATATTTGCTTATTGCAAATTTTTTTTTTTTTTTGCAGATAGCGAATAACATTAAAGCTCAAACGAAAACAATTGTAAATAAATAAATATTTGGGTCAATCCATTTGAAATCGTCCGATTTTTATTAATTTCGCCGCTCAACATTTTTGATTTTAATGATTTTATAACGAGTTATTCTCTATCTTTTTCTGATTAAAACCCGTGGATAAATTATTTTATGGCAAAATTTTCAGTGTAGCAGCCATTTAGGAAAATCTCTCAAATTTTGGTAATTTTGCAGATATCCAATCAATACAAAAACTAACAATCTAATAAGGACATGGTTTATATTTTTGCCCTTACAGCTTATTACCTTAGAAGTAAAGAAAGTGGTAAAAATAATTCTCGAAAATTAATAAAAAATGAGAATTTGAGCGAGCTAAAAGTCTATAAAGGAAAAGAGACTCACCTTTGGTTATTTTTGCATACATAGCCTAGTCACAGCACTACTTGCTGTAAAGGTTTCTATCTTGAGAACTTAGTACTTGTTCGTATATGAATTTTCAAAAATGCTATAACTTGTTTTTCGTAAAAATTACACGAAAATATCTCAAAGGGTCTGAGTGAAAAATTATGAAACTAACACAAGTTACACGTCTATGGGATGTTTATAAGCAACTTAAATTTGGTGACTAAGACTGGGCTGGTTCTCCAGTTATAAAATCATTTTCGCTGCTACAATAAAAAAGATTAAAACAAAAACTAAAAAAAAGAAAAAAAAGCGGAAAACAACTTCTGAAATTTAGCATATTCGTAACTTTGGTCCTTACAGCATCTTACTTGAGAGGCCAAGAAAATTGGTTAAAATATTCACGAAAATTTAAATCAACTGAAACCTATAGTCGGATATAAAAAGGAAGCTTAGAAAATTTTCTAACGCCCTTCTTTGAAAGTTTATATTAAGAAGAAGGAAAATGCTTACACAATCGAAACTTCTACAAGAAGTGCAACATTAAGACTACACAAGAACAAAATAAGTAAGCGTCAGACTCTTTTCTCACCTCCCTTGTCATAGGCCACTATGAGTTTCAGTTGATTTAAATTATCATGAATTGTTTAAACAATTTTCTTAGCCACTTAGATAAGATGATGTAAGGACCGAAACTGTTTGCAATACTCTTATCAACAATCTATTTTTTTTCGCTCTGAAATATGCAAAATTACAGTAGTTAATAATTTAACGTTATTTTAGCAGCGATGAAAATTCACAACTCTAGAACCAGCTCAGTCTCAGTCACTAAATTTATGTCACTTGTAAACATTAGATAGGTGTGTAAGTTTTGTTAGTTACAAAATTTTTCACTCAGTCCTTTTGAAATATTTCCGTTTAATATTCGCTAAATATGAGTTTTAGCTATTTTTGAAAATTCATAAACAAACAAGGAATAAGTTCTCAAGATCGTAAATTTTGCAGCAATTAGGGCTGTAACTAAGCTATGTATAAAAAAAAAAAAAATCAAAGGCTAGTCCCTTTTCTTATATAGATTTTTAGCTCGCTAAAAGTCTCTATTTTTGTTAATTTTCGAGAATTCGTTTAACCACTTTTAAGGTATTAAGTTGTAAGGTTGTAAACTGAAATTTCATATTTAAGACACTATACGCCCGAGATGTTATCGAATCTTTTTCATCAAAATCAGCTGACCGGAAGATCTACTTTATACCTTGCACTTTGCTCCTTTTTACGATTTTCTCAAAAACGGCTCTAACGATTTTGATTAAACTCACAACATCGATGTAAAATTTAATGGGTTTTAATATCATGGAGGTTTCGTTCTGATTTAAATAGTATGACTAGGCTTAAATGCCGATATTTAATTTTTTTTTTTATCTAAACTACCTTTAATTCTTTAGATTCTATAAAAATAACTATACTATCTTGTTACCATTGATAACTAAAAGCTAAATATGCAAGTTGAATGAATTCGATAACCAACTAATAGAGAAAACTGAAAAAATATTTTTTAATGCAATTTTTTGTTTTTTAACATAAGAACAGTAATATACATGTTTAATATACTGTTGGAAAGCTAAAGATTTTTAAAAAAATATTATCTTATACAGAAGCTTGTAAAATTTAATAAATAGTGACAAAAAGCAGATAAAACTATTTGATTATTTTAGATAATTATATAGAGTTTTTAATAAAACACATGTTTCTATATTAATTCAATATAATTAATTCTTTAATGGTTCCACTCATCTTTATCTCTAAATGTATTTGAAAATTCTTTAATCGGAGGTAAATTAAATATTAAATTAAAAACGGAGGTATGTGAAAGTTGTGTGTTTCCCGCACCGGCTACAGTTGCTGAAGGCGACATTTTAATTCAGACGGACATTTCAACCTTGTCAAATTTTACAATATTTATGGCCCTACCTAAACCTCCAGTTCTGCCCCCTCTTCAAAAATAGGATAACTCTTGGATTTCATGTTAAATACAGTAAAGTATTAATATTATTTTAATTTTAAATCAATATCACGATTAGTATAACTATTTTATTATATTTAATTGGAACAATCTCTTCTCATAATTATATTTATTATCACACCAATTATACATAACGTTTTGAGGTCTTATCCCCTCATCTTTATAATAACGCATTAAAATTAAAATTGTTCCTAATTCTAAGACAAATCTTATTAAACAAATTATTATATAATTTAATTTTCACCAAAGTAGGTAAACCTTGATAAATATTATTTATGGCTCTATCTCAGTTTCTAGACCTACTACTCGTATCTTAAAAGGTAGGACCTTAATTTTTGTGGGGAGGGAATAATTGTTTTTTCTTGGCGGATTCGAAAGCATCGTTATTGAAAATGATCTTGTTAGATATTGTTGTAAGCCTCTACTTATGTCCCTTGTTCATAAATAGGATAAAATTTAAATTTCAGGTGTAACGTAATTAAACATAGTAAACTATTAATATTATTGGAAGGAATTAGTCCGGGTGGCGGTCATTAAATGAAACAACTAAATAGTTTTAACTATTTTATTGTTTGCCAACGTTTCGACCCCCTTTGTGGGTCATCATCAGGGCGCATGGTGGGAGAATGGAAACCAGTTTCCACGTTGGCAAACAATAAAATAGTTGAAATTATTTAGTTGTTTCATTTAATGACCGCCACCCGGACTAATTCCTTCCAGTAATTCTCAATGGTCAACTAATTACATCCACAATATTAATATTATTTTTCATATAAGAGAAAATTCGATCAGGAAATCAAGAAAATAACATAAACGCTAATATTTATGATAAATAATGAAGTTGTAAACATTGAAAAGTTAGTTGGAAAGTTGCCAAAAATTGATTGATTTCTGCGTCCACAATGATCTCTTAGTAGGAAATTCCTTTTAACCCCATCAGAAGGTACACAAAAAAATATACAAAAAAAAAGTAAATAAAATAAAATAATGGCCTAGTGGAATAAACAGGCATATACGCTTGTAAAATAAGACAGACTTGCCTCAGAAACACACAGAGGGACCTTTTCGAGTGACTTCGTTATTTGGGCTCAGGGATCCAAAACATGTATTGGAAAACGAAAACGGGAATTCCAAAAAATACTTTTCTTTACTATGTATTTCATATATATATATCGGTATACCCCCGCTATAGGAAGCCGTGTGGAATAGTGGATTAAGCATTAAGCTACGTTTTCCCGGGTCCAGGAATCGAACCCAGCTGAAGCAGAATTATTTATTCCTTAATTTCAGCCATGGAGCGACTCTGGGGTATGGTGGAGACACTCCTGGGGCACCCCCAGCCTCTATAACTAGACCTGGCGGCCTCCTTGCACGGTCGTTGGTAAACCACTTACGAACGGTACTTTCCCCGATGGCATCATCGCCAAGCACACTGCAAATTTCGTCAACCGTCTGTGCAGTAGACTTTCCTTTTTGGAAATAAAAAATCATTAAATGAGAAAAATTAGTTTTTATCAAGCAAATTATCACTTACAGATAAGGTATCTCGGTTGAAAGTGATGCATAAAAGCACCTTAACTTATCCTTTTTTAGAATATGCTAACATTATTCACTAAGTAAACATTCTTTTATTAACACGGAGAAGATTAATTAAAATATTGAAATACGCCTTCAACTTATTTTACAACCAAATATTATGTTCTTTCAGCTCGAAATAATCTGACTGGGTCTAAGTGCTTATATTATAAATTTTCCTTCTATAAAATACCTTTAATTATGGAGAGCATTGATAACAAACGGCTGAATTGAACGAATTCGATAACCAGCTAAAGGAGAAAAGATAATACATTGAAGTAAATATTTGGTTGATTTTTTAACAAAAGAACAGTAATATAGATGTTTAAAAGATAATGATTTTAGAAAGAATATTATCTTATACGCAATGTTGTACAAAATAATGGAGAAAGAGGAAAAAGGCAACTTATTACTCATTATTTAACCTAACAACTTTATATTATTCAATCTAAATCATATTTTTTCAACAATGCTCAATACACTTTTTATTTTAACTGTCTTTAAATTTATTCATTAATCTTTAAAATGATTTTAACAGCCTAGGTAGTTGAAAGGCGTGTGTTGCCACATTTTTTGCTTTTTAGTTATTTTCAAATGCTATCATATTTATCTGATCGGGATGTACAGTCACCTTCAAAGTTTTGCTAGACGTCGGCAAGCTATTGACCTGTATTTCCTACTTTACTTGTTGTGATTGTACTCTCAGGCTTGGACAGGTGGAAGGGAATTACTTGCAGACTTTACCTGAGCCTCTGAGGGCCGGGGTTAAAATCCTCGTTTAAGGGGAACTTCTTGATCAAATCGGCGTTTAAAGGACTGGTGTAAATTCGGCCTGATTTAAATCTCTGATCGCATTTAACAAAGGCCTGAATTGAACGAATTCGATAACCAGCTAAAGGAGAAAAGATAATACATTTTTTAAAGTAAATATTAGGTTAAAATCACCGTTTAATAGAAGTCTTAATATTAAAATGAGATAAAAAAAATAAATTATACTTTGCAAAAATAATAATTTGCTTTTTAGGATAACTAAATTCCATTAAATGAGCTTGAAAAATGTATTTGAAATAGTTGTATGTTACAGTCTATACCTGAATATAGAGGACAAACTTGTACCGGAAAGGGATAATTGAAATATTTCAACTTTTACTTTTACCTGAGGCAATAAAGTGTTAAACCCTAACGGCTACAGTTGCTAAAGGCGACATTTTAATTCGGACATTCTACAAAAGTCGGTGAACTTGTCAAGTTTTACAATATTTATGGCCTTACCTAAACCTCCAGTTCTGTCCCCTCTTCAAAAATAGGATAACCATGGAATTTCCTGTTAAATTTAGTAAAATATAATTATTAATTTAGTTATTAATCAATATCACGATTAGTATAACTATTTTATTATATCCAATTGGAACACTATCTTCTCATAATTATATTTATTATCACATCAATTATACATAACTTTTTGAGGTCTTAACCCCTCATCTTCAGAATAAATAAAAAAAATAATAATAAATCTTTATTTATTCTGGGACTAGTCCCTTTAGAATAACATAAGAGGAAAATCAAAATAAAAACTTTAAGGTCTTAGAGTATACAAAAGGAATACAAAAAAACAATAGAAATTACAAACAATGGATTAAAAAGCAGTCTTAAATAATAATATTGAAAATTAAACTAGATAATAAACATAATAAGAAATATGTACTTATATACAATTTTCATTAAAAAAGCATTTCAGTGGTTTTTGTTTCTTAACAATATACTAATAATATAATAAGTGCAAAACACCAGAGAACATAAGATATAATATGTATATAAACGTTTCTATCTGTTTTGTTATTAATAATATTAATAATAATAATAAGAATAACATATTAAAATTAAAATTGTTCCTAGATCTAATACTAAATTTCTTCTTGCACTTCTTATATGGTGTCCCAACTCCATATTTTAGATTAATTTAGTTGCAAATTTATATCACGATTAGTATAACTATTTTATTATATTCATTAAGTTGTGATATTAAGTTGATCAGCCGTCAATGGCAGTTTAAGTGCCTGTTCTCTGACTGTTTTAAAGCCTTAACCTAGTTAATGTTAGTTAGTTAAAAAAAAAAAAACAACAAACGGATTCAAAATAATGAAAAATATGTATATACACTATAATCAAAAACACGAATATATATATTTATAATAATAAAATTTAATGTAAAAGTTATGTGTCACATATCTTCATCATTTTCTTCCTTCGGGCTTGAATTTTTAAATTAAAATACTCACTTCTTAGGAATCACAATTCTTTTTCAGCTTTAATTCTTTCTTTAATTGACTGTTTTAAGTAACAGTTTCTCCTCTAATTTGGAGAAATAATATTTAAATATAGTAGAAAGCCCATGTGCAGCTCTCGGACAACTGTTAAGGTTAACAGTACTTAACGTTAACAACGGATAAACTTTAATCACTTGATTAGGATTTAAGTGACGATAAACAATTTCCCTATTTAATCAGGAAATTGTACACCCGGCCCTAAATTTTTTGCTGTAGGTCGCTTGGACATCGATATGTCTTTTGATTATTGTAGATAATAATTTATATTGTTAGATTATTTTATCTGAAGGACGGGATTTCCATCGAAACTCAATTTAATTTATAAACGTTTGATCAAGTCTAGTTTATTTAAAAATTCTTAAATTGATTTTATCAACAGAGGTGATCAATGTACCGTTTTTTATCAATGTTGATTTGAAGGAATGGTGAATCTTATTGACTCTTATTAATATCAAAGGTACTTTAGAGAAAGAAAATTTAAAATATCAGCATTTAAACCCTGTCTTACTACTTCCATCTGAAAGAAAACTACATGATGTTGGGGTTAAGGTGCTTTACTGGATCTGTATCAACCGAAATTCTTTATCTTTAAGTGCTGTTCTGCTTGTTAAAAGTGGAAGATAAAAAATAAATCATTTTCGTGTTTAATAAATGTTTGGTTTATTATTTCCAATAATCAACCTTTGTAATCGACTAAAAAAAAAAATACCCCTACTCAAAATTTGAGAGCTTACGTTTCGAGATGCATAGAATCCGATAACGAATAAAAAAATCCGTTTGTCCGAAACTACTGGACCAATTTTCTTTTTTTAATTCGCCACAAAAATACTAGTCCATGCAACGATGATCCTAACACCTAGACATTGACATCAGCTGGTTAGTTTATCTGCTTTTAGTGTCATTAAATAGAGAATTAAATTTTGACAAAACGAAAAAAAGAATCATTGAAATTGGTTAACAACTAGCTGAGATTTTGCGTTTTGAATTATTGCTTTTAATATTACTTAATTGCCTGTCAACAGCTATATAAACAGTTATACCCTAATATAATTATTTGGAAATAATAAACCATTGTGTAATAATTTGATGCGTTTTATTATAAGAATAATTTGAAGCGTTAGGAGAAAACATCGCCCGAGAGTGGCTTGCTCGGCTCAAAACCGAAATAAATTCACTCGGAAGACGTTCTTTTGCTGTTGATGATGACCAAATCCAAGACTAATCGAAGAAGTTTTGATTAAATAACCACATTAAATAATTTACAAGAATCTCAAGTTTTTATTGAAATGACTAGTAAAAACCGTTACGAGCTAATTTAGAACCCAATATTAAAGCCCATTAATTTTCCAATTCGTATAGCGAATTTAATCAAAAACTTCACAGATTTTGGAAAAAAAGTAAAAAAAAGGTGGAGAATGCATGTAAATGGAGATTAAAAAAAAAAAAAGTGTCTCGGGCGTTGTCTCAGATATGAAATTTCACTTTTGTACGGCTCAAGAATCATTTCTGAATATTTCTTTCCACCAACATATCAATAATAATAGTCTTTACTAATATACATATAAACATTTATAATACATTTTATTTATTTATTTTTTCTTTTTTCTTTATATACATATATGTACATAGACCTTCCTTTTCAGGACTTTAAAGTCTTTAACGGTAACTACCCGTACTTGAGTTGAGGAGTTCGCTCATCTTCATCTTCCAAAATTCTCTGAACTAGACTAGTACGTGACCATAGCACTCCATCTGCCTTTTTGATCTCATCGACCCACCTTCTTCCTTGCCTGCCTCGGTTCTTTTTCTCATCTAATGGAGTCCACTCAGTCAATATTTTAGCCCAGTTATTATAATTTTTCCTCATTAGATGGCCAGCCTATTGCCATTTCATCGTTTTCAGGAATGTTATTGCATCAGTGACACCACTGACTTTTCTTATTGTTTGACTGTTTAGCTTTTGGCTTTTCCTTACGCCTAAATGCTCCTCTCCATTGCTCTTTGGCATGTTATAATTTTTCCCTCATGAAGCTTGTTGAGAGACCATGTTTGGCATCCATAAGGTAGGACAGGCAATATACAGCTATTGAAGACTAACGTTCTTAGAGGCTGGCTGATATTGTTGTTCTTCATAACCATCCCTAAGCTCCAATATTTCCGCCAAGCCATAGCTGTCCTAGTTTGAATTTCAGTAGACTGTCTATTTTTAAAAGATATCACTTGTCCTGGATATAGTCGACCGTAAACCTTCAACTTAATTTATTACTTTCACTTACTATTTATAGCAAGGAAAAGTATTGCGATCGTGAAAATTTTCGAATTCCAGTTTTCAACGGAAATACACATTTTGGGGTCCCCTGAGTCCAAATAACCAAGCCCCGCAAAAAGGTCTGTGTGTGTGTGCTAACTCCCAGGCAGAAACGGTAAGTCCTATGAAACTGAAATTTCATAATTAAGACAACTATACGCTCAAGACGTTACAAAATCTTTTTCATCAAAATCGGCTTACCAGAAGAGCTACTTTATACCATGCATTTTGCACCTTTTTTCGATTTTCTCAAAAACGGTTCCGACGATTTTGTTTAAACTTGCTATATCGATGTAAAATTTAATGGGCTTTAATACAATTTAGGTTTTATTCGGATTAAAATGGTATGACAGGGCTTAAACGCCGATATTTTAAATTTTCTTTCTCTAAAGTACCTTTAATTTTGTCGATTCTATAAAAATAACTATATTACCTTGTTACCACTAATAAAAAGCAGGTAAATATATAAATTGAATGAATTCGACACCCAACTAAAGGAGAAAACTGAAAAAATATATTTTTATGCAATTTTTTGTTTTTGAACGTAAGAACAGTAATATACATGTATGATATACCGTTGGAAAGCTTGAGATTTTAGAAAAAATATTATCTCATACACAAGCTTTTAAATGTTAGTAGAGTGATTTAAAGGTGATAAAACTGAGTGATTATTTTAGATAATAATATAATAGATTTTTTAATAAAACACATGTTTCTATAGAAATTCCATTCAATTAATTCTTTAATGGTTTCACTCATTTTCATCTCTAACTGTATTTGAAAATTCTTTAATTGGTTCAAAAAACTGAGGTAAGTAAAAGTCGTGTGTTGCCCGCACCAGATTTTTAATAAACGAAATGATGTGAATATATATATATTATATATATATATATATATATATATATATATATATATATATATATATATATATATATATATATATATACTTATTCTTTATTTTTTTGCATATATATTTTAAACAAATATCTAAACAGATTTAAAAAAAAAATAATATTTTTAACATAACTTGTCTTGTTTCTATTATAAAATTACAAAGGCTTGGTTCACCCCCTCCCGTTCCTTAGACCACGCCTCAGACCGATAACCATTGGTCGATCGGGTTTTATTGCCGTAAGGTTTGCCAGGGTGGGGGGGAAGAGATGTGTATAAATACCTCAAGCTCCGGAACTCCCTTCATTCTGTTCTCAGAGCTGGTTAGAAGGCGTTCGCTATGGCTATTAATCAAACAGTTCCGCGTACCGATGGTGCTGTTGCCGATGTCCGTTCTAATTCACCCGACTATTATTCTTCTTTTTACGAAGCTATATCATCCTACCGTTCGGCAATTTTTGGGGGATTAAATGTTTATCCTGTTTATACTGAGCGGCCTGAGAGAAACTCTGGCCTAATTGTAGAGGAGATAATCAACGCAAGAGAGCGAGCAATGCCCTCAGCAGGAGGAGCTGAGGAAGAAACGACTGATGAAGAATCAGATACCGATCTTACTCTACTGGAATCAGATGAAGAAGCCGATCTTGCCGGAACGGAAGCTCAAGCGGGTGAAAAAAAAGTGGAATGATGGAGGAAAAAAGAGGTGAAGGATCCAGTGCACTGGAAAACATATGATCGCTAGATATTATAAGGTAAAATAAGTCCAATAAACATTTTTATCCATGTTCAAAAAGTATTATTGTTCTCAGAACTTAATCTGTGTTTAATGATGATTCTATTATACTTTTATTCTAAACTCATTAACTATTTTGTCATTTTTTTGTATTTTAAGAGCTTTTATAAAGAAATCATGATTTATTCGTTCAGTGCACTGGAAAAAAATAGGATAGTTAGCATTAAGATCTATGAAACATTTTGTAATAATATTTGTATGTAAAGTAGAAATAATTGGAAGTCTGTCTTTTTTTTTTTTTTTTTTAATTTTGCCGAAATTTCGGCTTAAAATTCTGAGCTATCAGTGCCGAAGAAACATGTCAAGCATTAGCTAAGTTTATTTTTTTTTCCCAATTATTTCTACCAACGATAACTAAAAATACTAATAATGTCTATTTTTATTTTGTTTAAAAAGTTTGAATGTCTTCAGGACTTAATTTATGTTTAAGTCCGATTCTTTTATACTGTAATTTAGAATGTATTAACTATTTTGATAATGTTAGTTTTTAAGTGCATTTATACATTTTTATAAATAAACCCTGTTTATTTATCCGACCTTTGAATTATTTATTTATATTCTAAAATACCCCAAATTCATTATATAATATATTTCTAAAAAAAACAAAAAAGGTAAAAAAACATTTTTTATTTACATTACAGCAGGATGGCTGGTTACTAAGTATAAAATGTGAGTATAAATGTTATTATATATATATATATATATATATATATATATATATATATATATATATATATATATATACTCACAATTTCCTTTTAAATATACATCTGCATTGTTAAAGAGTTCTTGATTGTTGATAATTTAAGTTATCTACCTACCTTAAGATTCGAATAGACAAAATTTAGGACTCTCACTGTAGCATCGTCCGATTAGCCATAGCAGCATAAAGTGACGTTAAATAAACAAACTTCCAGTAGTTCAAGTAGTTCATTTAAGGTTGGAAGACAGTCTTGGGTAGAGCACACTTCAACCTTGGTGTTTCATGAGGAAGAAGGCCAGTGATCGAAGACCACCTCCGTAACTTCCAGTACTGTAAAGAACAGATGCCAAATCCTGTGTAGCCGTATAGGCCAGGAATGGATGGATAAATAATTACGTATTTATAACGTAAAAATAAAAAAATCTAAATTTTAATTGATATATCTGTTTAACTTCTGTATATATATATATATATATATATATATATATATATATAGTTAAAGATCTTCAACGCACACAAGACTTTTTAAAAAGATTTATAATGGATGACAAACATTTACACGGTAAAATAATAATATGGATCTAAACTAACATAATTACTGGCTAACAATAACTAAGTGATTGAGCTCGAGCTGATTGCTCGCTGGACTATTAACTAGGAGAAGCCATGAGATGATTCATATTTCTAAGAAGACGCTATGTCTGCTATCTATAACTCCTCCCTTCCTTAAGTTTTGAACTCCCGTCAAAACAAATATTTATCTAATTTTTACATTTTAAAGGAGGTATCATACAATTTACTCAAAATTATTTTATGATCATCAATAATGGCTGGTCCTTTTGGAACATTTACAATATTTCTAGCTAATTGAGGATTTTTCTAATTTTTACATTTCTTATAATAAACAATGATGCCTACAATTATAAGAACGATAATACATGTTATAAAATAATAATAATCGTTAATGTTGTCTACAAATGACAATATCTCTAATGCAGGTATAGTATAATTATTTGTTTCTAAAATAGTAGTATTTAATATTACAGTATCATAAAATGGTTGTAGAATTGTGTTGAAATTATGAGTATAAATTTTATCAAATAGTGGAAAACAGTCATCTTTACTAATATTAATTAAACCTACATTAGGTAAAAATATAGTATTATTTTTACAATCAATTACTAATATTAACAGTAATGTATAGTCTTATATGTTCAATATACCTTACATTGTTTTGATTACTCCAATACTAATTTACAATATTTTAAATTTCCATAATTTACAATGGATGAGATACATTTTGATTGTGTTTTATTTAAATTTATACAATAATAATTATCAATAAGAATACAATTACCTTGATAGAGAGTGGCCCCGCTTAATAAATATCCGTTGATAAACTCATTTCATAGATTGTATTGCTAATAACTTTTGGAATTGGCAAAATAGAGTATTCTTTATATGAATCATCATGAATTGGCAATTTTATAAAAGCATGAATTACATTATGATGAGTTGAACAAAATATTTTGCTATTAGTCCATATAGGTTCTGCGCATGCGTATGAGTATAGCAGTCATCATTCAAATCGTCTCTTGGATTTCTTGCTTTTTCAGTTGGAATGCACTTCAGTAAAATCTTGAAAACCTCACTAGACTTCAAGATAACAGCAGCAGTAAATAATGGAGCGAAGAACAGTAAGTTTTGTTACAATTTACAGTGTAAAGTGAATGCTGGGTAACCTCTTCACGTCAGCTGATTGCCAGTAGCTCGGCAAGGCCGGGATTGCTTTTTCTTTTCTTTAATTATTGTTTTATTTCCCACATCTAGTTATTATCCCATTATCTTCTTCATATGAAATGCGATATTTTCACCAAGTGATGTCCTCCAAAGCATCAACTAAAAGATCTAGATCTAGTGGTTCAATCACGTCTCCCATAAAACAAAGACCCCGCCGTGATACTAATAAAAAATTAAATCAGCAAGCAACCCCTTCAGGTACTAATACCGAATCTGAACCACAACCTGGCACATCGTCACAAGGGATGACTGACGAATCTCACCCCCAAATCCTTTTCAAATCCTACTTAATAAAAAAGAAAACATGGAATCTGCTCCTACACCCAGTGAACCACTGCCTCCTCCGATATTTGTCAAAAATATTAAAAATTTTCATTTGTTGTGTGCTCAATTGAATAAAATTACCGACTCCACCAGCTACTACTGTATGAGTAGAATCAATGACACCAAAATATCACCGACCACCGCCGAGACGTATAGAAAAATTGTGAAATATCTAACTGATACTAAAGCGGATTTCCATACTTATTAGCTACGCCAAGAGAGATCTCTTAGAGTTGTAATCAGAAATCTACATTCTTCTACACCAGTTGAACCTATCAAACAAGAACTTATGGAGATGGGTTACAAAGTGCGCCAAATCACTAAGGTCATAAAAGATAGAGTTCAATTTCCTCTATTCTTAGTTGACCTGGAACCATTGTCAGGGTTAAAAAAAATTTATGATCTAAAAAGACTGTACTATACAAGTGTAAAAGTCGAAAAACCTTACACCAAGAGAGAAATTGTTCAGTGTCACAATTGTCAGGCGTATGGTCATACCAAAAGTTACTGTTATCACATACCACGCTGCGTGAAATGCAGTGAACAGCACAAGTCTGTGAAATGTACAAAACCAAAGTCAACACCCGCTGTATGTGCTCATTGCCTCAAGGACCACCCGGCCAAATACAAAGAATGCCAAATCTATAAGGAACTAAGGACCAGGTATCAAAAACCCCAAGTACTGGATGAAACAGCAAGACAAACAAGAACTAGAAGAAAACCCTCAAAAATAATCGATGCCAATGTATCATTTGCCCATTTACTTGGAGGTGGGAACCAATGTAGTGAAGCCGAGGCCTTGCCGGAACTGCAAAATGTACCTCAATATCCTCAGTCCATTCCACAAATACCTCTTCCTTAAAACGTAGTCAGTCCTAAAAATCCTCATCCACAACAAATCTCTCACATCCCCCCTCCTTCAAATGCCACAGACCTAAATTCCTCTATTCTCTATGGAATGCGAATGGTGTTAGAACTCACACAGACTAATTTACAGCCTTACTGCGAGACAAAAAAGTTGATGTTGCACTCATTACTGAAACTAGACTAACCACTAAACAGTACTTCGAAATACCTGAATACACGACATACCGGACAGACCATCCAGACGGCAAAGCCCATGCCGGTACTGCAGTCATTGTCCAACGATCTCTCTCCCATCACTTACACCCACTTCCCGCCCACGACTTCCTACAAGCCACCTCTGTTATAATCAAGACCTTTTCCTTACCGCTCGTCATCGCATCAGCATATTGCCCTCCTAAACATTCTATTTCCATTACCCAATTTGGATCCTTCCTCAACTTATTGGGGAATCACTTTATTCTGGGTGCAGACCTAAACGCCAAGCACCAACAATGGGGTTCCAGGACCACAAATACACTTGGACGGACATTGCAGGCTGCACTCAACTCCCGATGTCTTAATCTCCTACCTCCCAATTCCTCTACCTACTGGCCAACAGATCCTAACCGTAATCCAGACATCCTCGACTTCTTCATCCACAGCGGATTAGGCTCCCTAAACTATTCCTTAACTCGCCTTGATGAACTATCCTCTGACCATAGTCCACTGATCCTAAATGTATCCTTAACACCTATTCCTAAACCCGTCACTCAGCTGATCGCCACTCCTATAACTTTTATTGTAGACAATTAAAGCGGGAGTTGGTGATCTTTCGTTTTCAATCCTACAATTCCTACCTCTCCTCTCTCTCGACTCGTGACAATTCCTTGTAGAAGAGAATTCTAAAATCCCCCCTGATATCCCATCCTCTCCGGCGTAGTGATAATTCCTGGGCTGCTTCTGACAAAGATAGGGCCCAGGAATTTGCACTACACCTTTCCAAGGTATTCACTCCTCATTCTGATCTCAATCCAACCCATACCGCAATAGTTGAAGAGTTCCTTACGTCACCGATACCAATTTCCTTACCACCTAAAGCAATCAATCCCTCTGAGGTCAAATATCTTCTTAAAAAGCTTCCTCTCCGTAAATCCCCTGGATACGATCTCCTTACTCCTCAAATCCTAAGACCACTTCCACCTAAAGCCATTACATTCCTTACATATATCTATAACTGTATCCTACGAACTACCTATTTCCCTCTGTTGTGGAAACACTCAACTATCATCCTTTTCCTAAAACCAGGCAAACCCTCCAACTGTACGTCATCCTACAGACCTTTTTTTTTTTTTAGTAATAACAATTTTTATTGAGAAAATTTTGCAATCTGTCCCAATTTGGACATTAATAGTATTGCTGAATGATATCAAACATACTACATTCATACAATATTTACACAACATAAAATTACAATAAAATATATACACAATAATGAATCAATACAAAAGTCAATAATTCACTTATACCTATATACACATACACACACTCATACATACATCACATTGAGTGGAGAATCTAGCCAGTGCTAGAACTCCAATATGTTTACAAAAGGTCGCGGGGCCACTGCCGTTTCAACCTTCTAGGTGGGTTGTATGGATGAGTGGAGCTGGATAGGGATTGAGCTAAAGGATTAGGATGATGAATGAGGTTCTGGTGGAATTTGGAAAATTTGGATGGAATTAGGTCTGAAATAAATGGAACATTAAGGTCGTGGTGCAAGGTATAATTGGAGACATAATAAGGAGCATTTACTATTGTACGGAGGACTTTGGATTGAAAGGATTGAATGCGTTTGATGTTAGAACGTTTAGCTGTCCCCCACAGTTCAAGTCCGTAGGTCCAGATGGGCTTCAGTATTGTCTTGTAGATTAATAATTTGTTTTCAACTGTAAGTTCAGATTTTCTGTTGAGTAGTCGGTATAACTGTCCGAATCGTCGGTTGAGTTCTTGTCTTTTAAGTCTTGTATGTGGGTTCCAAGTCAATCTTTTGTCTAACAGTAAGCCAAGATACCGGACTGTATCTGAGAGAGGAATCGGTAATGAGTTGAAATAAACTGGCGGACAGGATTTTCGTCTAAGAGTAAAGGTTATGTGTTTACATTTGGCTTCGTTCACCTTTACACGCCAGTTATTACACCAGTGTTCGATAAGGAAAAGGTGTCTCTGAAGGTTTAAGGATGCTGTTTCAGGATTGGAACTGGATGATAGGATGGCGGTGTCGTCTGCAAAAGTTGCCAGAAAGGTATCAGGATGTGTAGGAATATCAGCAGTGTAAAGGATGTAGAGGATGGGTCCCAAGACGCTGCCTTGAGGAACACCGGCCTCAACGGGATAAAGGTTAGAAAATTCTTCACCACAGCGTACTCGGAAGGAACGGTTCGAGAGATAGGATCGGAGAATGAGGTATAGGGACTGGGGTAAATGGGTTTTCAGCTTGAAGAGTAATCCAGTGTGCCATACCCGGTCAAAAGCTTGCGCAATGTCCAGAAACGCACCAGAACAAAACTCTTTGCATTCAAGAGCTGAGGAAATATGGTCTACAACTCGGAGCCCCTGTTGAACTGTGGAATGCTGAGGACGGAATCCAAACTGATGGGAAGGAAGATTCTGAGATTCTAATATGGGTAGGATACGTTTAAGAAGAAGCCTTTCGAAGATTTTTGAGAGGATGGGGAGTAGACTAATAGGCCTGTAGGATGAAGTGTTGTTGGAAGGTTTACCTGGTTTTAGAAAAAGGATGATGGTGGAATGTTTCCATAACAGAGGAAAATAGGTGGTGCGGAGGATGCAGTTATAAATATAAGTAAGGAATATAATAGCTTTCTGCGGAAGTTGTCGGAGGATCTGGGGAGTAAGGAGATCGTATCCAGGAGATTTACGGAGAGTCAGTTTTTGGAGAAGATATTTGACCTCAGAGGGATTAATAGCTTTAGGAGGTAGGGAAAGTGGGATCGGTGACATAAGAAAGTCTTGCACTTTTGCGGTGTGATTGATGTGGGATTCCGGGTGAGGAGTGAATACTTTGGAGAGGTGTGTGGCGAATTCCTCGGCTTTATCTTCATCAGACGCAGCCCAGGAGTCATCACCACGTCGGAGAGGATGGGAAACATGATGGTATTTTAGGATCTTTTTCGTGACATTCCACAGGGAATTGTCACGAGCTGATAGAGAGGAGAGGTAGGAATTAAAGGACTGGGAACGGAAGTTCGCCAACTCCCTCTTCAATTGTCTACAATAGAAGTTATAGGAGCGGCGATCTGTTGGGTGTCGGGTGCGCTGCCATAATGATCTTGCTCGGCGTTTGGTGTGGATAAGGTCTATAATAGGTTGTGGAAAATGATTTTGGTCTGGATTTATATTGGAGTGTTTAGGAGAGGAAGCAGTCCAGACAGCTTGTTGGATGGCGGTGGTAAAGGAATAGACGGAATTATCTAGGTCATCTTGGGTTTTGAGGGTTACTCTGAGGTCAATATTATCGGTCAGGATTTGGCGGAAAAGGTTCCAGTTGACAGGGCCTCGGATGAATGATGGTGGAATGGGTTTTGGAATTGGAGTGAGAGATACTTTTAGGATCAGTGGACTATGGTCTGAGGATAGTTCATCAAGGCGAGTTAAAGACAAGTTGAGAGAGCCTAATCCGCTGTGGATAAAGAAGTCGAGGATGTCAGGATTGCGGTTAGGATCGGTTGGCCAGTAGGTAGGGGAGTCAGGAGGCAGGATATTAAAATTTCGGGAGTTGAGTGCAGACAGCAAATTTCGTCCCCGAGAATTCGTGGTTCTGGAACCCCACTGCTGATGCTTGGCGTTTAAGTCTGCACCCAGAATGAAATGATTTCCTAAGGAATCCAGGAAGGATACAAATTCAGAATTGGAAATGGAATGTTTAGGAGGGCAATATGCAGATGTGAGGGTTACCGGAAAGGAAAAAGTCTTGATTACTATGGATGTGGCTTGTAGGAAATCATAGGTGGGAAGTGGGAGTAAATGATGAGAGAGGGATTGGTGGACAATGATAGCAGAACCGGCATGGGCTTTACCGTCTGGGTGGTCAGTACGGTATGTCATGTATTGCGGTATTTTGAAGTACTGTTTAGTCGTTAGTCTTGTTTCAGTTATAAGTGCAACATCGATTGTTTTGTCTTGCAACAACGCTGTCAGTTCGTCAGTATGATTTCTAACACCATTCGCATTCCAAAGGAGAATGGATAAGGAGTTAGGTGAAGTCATTTAAGGATTTTTCAAGGCAGGGATTAGATTCGATACTAGATTTGTAAGGAGTGATATAAGCGGCATAACAAGAGATTTGATTTCGGAGATGAACGATGTCATTAGACTGGTAAGATCTGTGACGTTTGATGGTGGAGGGATATGAGAAATTTGATGTTGAGGAGTTTTTTGAAGATTAGGTAAACTTTGAGGGATAGATTCTTGTACAATAGATTGAGAATGTTGAGGAAAATGTTGTTCCGGCAGTGCCTCGACTTCATGATTCTGGTTACCACCTCCAAGCAAGTGGGCAAATGACACGTTAGAATTTACAAGTTTTGATGGTTCTCTTCTGCTTCTGGTTGGTACAGCTGTTTCATTCGGATCCTGAGGTTTTTGGTATCTGGTTCTGAGTTTCTTGTAGATTTCACATCCCTTGTAGTTAGCCGGATGGTCCTTGAGGCACAGAGCACATACAGCGGGTGCTGATCTTGATCTTGTACATTCTTCTGTTTTATGCTGTTCACCGCATTTCACACAGCGTGGTATGTGATGGCAATAACTTTTGGTATGACCATATGCCTGACAGTTATGGCACTGGACTATTTCTTTCTTTGTGTAAGGTTTTTCAACTTTTACACGGGTATAGTACAGTCTGCTGAGGTCATAGATTTTTTCGACTCCTGCTGATGGTTCCAAGTCCACGAAGAATAGAGGCAGTGGACTTTTATCTTTTAGAACGTTGGTGACTTGCCTCACTTGGAATCCTAATTCTGTCAGTTCTTCTTTGATTGCTTCAACGGGTGTTGAGGAATGTAGGTTTCTGATTACGACCCTTAATGCTCTCTCTTGGCGCAGCTGATAAGTATGAAAGTCAGCTTTGGTCTCAGTCAGATATTTTACAATCTTTCTGTAGGTTTCAGCAGTAGTCGGAGATATTTTAGTATCATTGGTTCTACTTATACAATAATAACTATTAGGATCTGTTACTTTGTTTAAATGCGCACACATCAGTTTAAAATTTTTAATATTTTTAACAAATATTGGTGGAGGTAGTGGTTCTCTGGGTATAGGAGAAGATTCCATGGTTTCTTTTTCATTTTGGAGGATCTGAAATGGATTCGGTGTAAAAAACGGGGATTCATCAGTTATTCCTTGTGATGATGTGCTGGGCTGTGGTTCAGAACCTAATGAGGTAGCTGACGCGGTCGCTGGTGGAATCATTTTTTTATTTTGTTCACGGCGGGGTCTCTGTTTTGTGGGAGACGAGTTAGAACCTGCAGATCTAGATCTTTTACTTGCAGACTTTGAGGACATCACTTGATGAAAATATCTCATTGATTAAGAAAATAATAATAATAAATAAATAATGAGATAAGAATTAAAGATAAAAGAAAGATAATTAAAAGAAAAGCAAGCCCGAGCTTGCCGAGCTAGCGGCAATCAGCTGATCAGTGACCCTTCTTTCACTTTTTCGTGATTGTACAAAGTAAATTATAACTTTGCTTACCGAAACTTCTCCAATATTCACTGCCGTAATATTCCTGAGGTCTAGTGATGTTCTCCAGACTGAATTCTAGCGAATTCCTACTGAAAAAAGCAAAAATCATGGTCATCATCAACAGTTGAAGGACGTCTTCCAAGTAAAAAGTATTGGTCCAGAAAATATTTTAATTACGGTTTTTAAATTCGGGAAAGAATATAGAATAACTGGACAAAAAATCATGAAAATTAGAAACGTCTAGCGACAAGGTCTAGACGATTTCGAATTTGCATTTTTTTTTTATCTAATTAATTGATATTATTATAATATTACAAAGGGTCAGTTCATCCCCTCCAGTTCCTTAGACCACGCCTCAGACCGATAGCCATTGGCCGATCGGTTTTATTGCCGTAAGGGTTTGGGGTTTACCGGGGAAGGGCTATGCCTCAAATTTTCTCATTCAGTTCTCAGACCTGGTTTGAAGACGATCGTTATGAATTCTGTGCAAGTAGTTCCGTGTATCGGAGGTGTTATCGTCGAAAATACTCCCAATGGGTGCGACGAGCTTCTCAGTTACGAAGAAATGGTAGGATCTACTCTGCCATCACCTGGTCCTGTGATGGAAGTCGAGGGGCCTGAGGGAAAGGATGGCGTTGAAGAGGCTCAGGAAGATTTGCTGAAGACTGAGGAAGGGATATCTCTTATTGAAGCTGTCGAAGAGTTGTCTTTAGCAGAAGCTGAGGAAGAGATGAACGCTGAGGATTATGTGAAAGAAGATGGAGCAGATAATGCTGCACCAGCGACTGATAAACAAGAAGATATGGCCGTTCAGGACGCAGGAGATGCACAGGGTAAGCATGCTAATTTTTAAATTATATTTTTAAAATAACCTAACTTAATTGACCATGCGTGGTCGAATGTTGTGTTGTTCATGGTAAATATATTTACAAAATCGAGAAAATAATGACAAGATGATTTTAATTAGAACGAAAGATACTCATATTAAATAGATGATTTAAGTATTTTATAGATTTCTAAATATATATTTTTAATATAGCATAACTCTAATTACGAAGTATTCTTGTTCCGATTTAATATAACTGAAATTCTCTCTAGTAATTAAAATTTCCGGTCAAAACTCAAATTCAAAAATTCGAATTTAAGAAAAAAAATATTCATGTGAATTTAAATTTTAAAACACAATATAAACATTTAGACATAAATAATAACTATTTAGATACTATAAATTCAGGCATATTCATGTAACTATAAAATTCTTGTAATTAATTTAAGTTTTCAAGATAAGTTCAAAAAGTTCTCATTGATATATTATCAATTACTACAAAATGTTCCTAGTAGGATATTATATTTTATAACATTATTACAACTGTCGTTACTATTGTAATAAATCTGGTAATAAATTTCTGATTGTTTTTCTTGCGGAACGCAGTCATTTGAATACCATAAAACGTTTATTTCTGGTGTAAACTCGAATTTAAAAATTCCCTTTACTATATATTTCAGATATAGGTAGCCTAATGTAAAAAAAAAAAAAGGAAATTATATCACAACTCTATTTGTTTAGTTTATTTGATATATTTTTTTTTTTTTTTTCAAAATTATCATCTACATTACAGTTTATTTTAAGTGTTATACTTACTAAGACAAATTTTTATCATTGAAAACTTTTCCACAGCTGTATAAAGTTAAGACTGACTTTAGGATCGCCAATATCTAATGATAAGTAAAAAATAAACTATTTTATCTCATCAAGCTTATTTTATTTACTATTGTTACATTAATACATTTTTAACCAATTTACAAATTTGTCAATGTTTGGTTTTAAAAATAAGAAAATAATATTCCTAAAAATGTAAATAATAAAACTACATGATTTTAAAGCCCATTAAATTTTACATCAATATTGAGACTTTAATACAGATTTTTTCTCGGGACTTGATTAGTTGAATCCTAAAACGTGTGTTTCCGATTAAAAACTGGAATCAAAAAATTCATAGTTAAATTAACATTTCATTCATATTTATTCGTTTTTTGTAATATACATTTTTTTATATGGAGATTTTTTTTTTTATCTTTTTCAGAACCAAACGTAGAATCGATAGATTTTCAAGAAGAGGTAAAATATAATCCAGAGGTGGAAGAGGCTGCGAGAATGTCTAGAAAAAGGAAAGCAGCGATTGAAGAACTGGAAGAATGGTGGAGAAGAGAAATAAAGGCGAACTGGAAAAAGCTTATGATTTATAAGTATAAAAAGATGAAAAAGATCGAATAATAATTTTGTATGACCATTTTTGTCTATGTTCGAAAAGTTTCAATGTGTTCAGGACTTAATCTGTGTTTAAGGTCGATTATTTTATACTGTAATTCAAAATGTAATATTTTGTCAATTTTTGTTTTATTTTTTAAAGCATTCATACATTTTTATAAATAAATCATGATTTCTCTGTACATTTAAATTATTTCTTTATATCCTATTATCTTTATGTCATATATTTCTAGAAAAAAAAGAAAGATTTTATTTACATTACATCAGATAGCTGGTGACAGGGTATTTAAAAAATGTATAAATATAAAAAAATAAATGAATGTATATATATATATATATATATATATATATATAATATATGTGTGTGTGTGTGTGTGTGTGTGTGTGTGTATTGGTAATGACTGTTGATAAGATAAGATGTCTACCTATCTTAAGGTTCAGTCAATAAATATTTGCTTATTGAATTTGTATGTATATATATATATGTATATATATATATATATATATATATATATATATATATATATATATATATATATATATATATATACATATATATATATATATTGTGTTCTTTCAAAGCTTGTAGGCTAAACATGCCTAATTAAGACACTATTTTGTCCAAAATTGCATGATTATGAGAACAATAAATTCTCGAAACGTCGCATAGATAAAATTGTTTATTCATTGGCTGAAACCTAAGAACAACACAAACTTATATATATATATATATATATATATATATATATATATATATAATATATATATATTATAATAAATTATAACTAGGATCATAAATAATTGGGCCCTTGTGTATTTTACATCTTTAGTCCTTTACTCAATCTATTCAAGGATCACCTGTGGCGCAGTCGCTAGCATAACTAGCACAATAACCATCTACGAAGAAGTTTGCGGGTTCAAACCTACACCTTTTAGGGTCTCTTCAATCCAAATAACTAATCCCCACAAAATGATCTCTGTGTGTGTCTAGCACAAAAACGAATAATCATTCCAAACTGAAACCGTATTTAAGATAAGTATGTCTTTTAGTACTTACAATTGAGATGAGGTAATATTAAATAAAATTGAAAAGAAACAAACAAAACAAGTTTAATCTTAAAAATGAGGAAAATGTACTACTAAAAATAAAAATCATTTGATTTATAAAAAAAGTGCTTCGATTAAAAAAAAATGTAAAAAAAAATATTTAAAAATATTAGGTTAGTGGGTTAGTGCTACTAAGAATGGTACAAAAAATGAATATATATAATGAGAAAAAAAATGATAATATGCTGTAAGGACCAAAATTCTATAAAATTCTCTCATCATCACTTTAGTTTTTGTTAGGTTCTTAAATATGGTAAATTAATAGTTTTTAATATGAGTTAATATTTTTTAATAAAACGTTATTTTAACAGTTAAGAGAATTTCATAACTCCGACATCAGCTGAGTCACAATGACCAACTTTATATCACTTAAACACATCATATAGATAGGTAATCTACAGGTAATTTTAGGCTGCAGCACTAAAAGTTTTGGCCAGAATTTTTTTTTTTTTTTAATGTTTTTATATTTACGAAAGGATAGAGAATTTACTGGTCAAAAAATCGCGAAAATCAAAAATTTCGAGCGGCAAAATTCGTGGAAATTGGACGATATCAAATGGATTGACCAATATGTTGAAAAAAATGTACAAAATGCATGGTATAAAGTAGGACTTTCGGTCTGCCGATTTTATTAGTGATCAAGTTGCTGTAACATCTCGACCGTTGTTAGCACAGATATAAAATTTTAGTTTCGTACGAATTTTCGTTTTGGAGAATTATTTCTTTCCAGCAACATATTAATAGTCGACCGTACACGTGGCATGATTTGGACGATTTTAAAAAGATTGAACCATACACATATTCAAATTTATATTTTCTCTGGATAATAATTTAACGTTTTTAATTAATATACATTATCACTTATTTTCTTTTAATTACCTATGTATAAAATGTATTGTATAAGGAAGTATTGCGATCATGAAAATTATCGAATTCCGCCCAGAAAGTAAGGACGAAGAGTCGTGAGAAACTGAAATTTTATATTTTACAAGCGAGTGTGCCTGAAATGTTACAGCAATTTTTTCATCACAATCGGCGAACCAGAGGAGTCACTTTATGCCATGCATTCTTCACTATTTTACCGGTTTAATTTTAATTGGGAGTAAAAAATCCTTAGCTATGCCGTCCTTCGGAGGGGACGTTAAAAGGTGGTCCTGAGTCTGTGGAATGTCAGGTACCAGTTAAAGATCTCTAACCTGATTAAACCTGAATGGGCAAAATTTAGGACTCCGACTGTAGCATCGTCCGATTAGCCACAACAACATAAACAATCGTTCTGAGTTAAATAATAAGGCCCGGTTGCACCAACAGCCTGTGTTAAAGTTAACTTTTGCTGTTAACTAACCCGGGTTAAAAGCTAATCATGATTAAAGTTTTTGTCCATTTGCACCAACAAATTTTTAATTCGAGTTAGTTAACATGGGTTAGCGCGGGACGTCATCATATTTAACAACTCCAAACCCTCTAGACAGAGACAGTTAGGTTATATTGAAATGATTGTTTTACTCTGCCGATTAATATATAATAATACAATAATGGATATAATTAGTTGACCGTTGAGAATTAATAATGAAACATTTTAAGATCTATTGAATATCAAGGAAGCTGGATTGTATTGTGAAACCAGACAGACAATGAGTATCTAAATGGAATAAAAACTATAGTATATAAAATGTTATTAGATGTATTCGAAAAAAATAATAAATTAAATCAAGTACAATGAAATTAAAAATGAACCCAGGACAAAAAACCTTAACGTTAATAACAATAAATTGATCAATAATAAATAAAAAATTGATGACAATATGAACAATAAATAGTAAAACCTAAACAAAAAACTATAACAGATCTTTACCAGAATGAAAATAATAAAAAAAACAATTATAGGTAATATCAATAATGCGATAAATATAGAGATGATAAGTGGAAGAAATAGAAATATATACTATTATCAAAAAATGCAATTCATACCTCATCTATCCAAAGAAATTAAGAGAACACTTGTTGAATTTAATTCACCACAGACCAAATTATGACTTTATAACCATAATAAACTAAGTGATCATTTATCAAACATTAAAGATTTTACCACTCGAAAAACTGAATGTTATTTATAAAATAAATTGTATAGATTGTGATAAGATATACATAGGAGAAACCTCTAAAAAGATCACAACTAGAGTCAAACAACACAGCAATAATTGTAAAAATATAAACACTACAGCATTTGCACAACACAGTCTTCAGCTTAATCATAATTTTGATTTTGAAAAACCTACAATATTGGATATAGAAAAACAATCGAATCTATATATAAACAAAAATATAAAAGATACCATAAATTATAAAACAGATTGAAAACACCTCTCACAAGCAGTTCTTGCTACAATTGGGAAATTAAAATTTGTAAACCTTACCTTAGTGACCTATATTTAATAATAAATCAGTGTATACTTACTACAGTAAATAGTATGACCCTAATTCATCAGGGGCCAAAGAATATGTCAGTTAAATGGGTATTTTTTCCTTAGTGTTAATTTAAAAAACAAACCAATTTTATGACATTAATTGTTGACAAAATTTTAATCAAAAATGGATAATTTTTTTAAATTTTAAATGAATTTCGGGTAAATATAATTTTTTTGTAACATTGTTATGCATATTTTTGGTAATGTTTTTAGTTAATATTTAAAAAGTTATTTTATAATGTTAATTGATAATTGTTTGATGTATTTTTGTGAGTCCTGATGATGGGGAAGGCCCTCGAAATGTTGGCTCGTTTTAAAGTTAATTGTAATAAACTGTTTTTGGAAGATTTAGAAACCTACAAATTATTTATTATCATTTTTCATTCTTCCAATTAACCTATTTTTATTATTAATCAATTTACTGAATTAGAGGGGAAAAAATATGTAAATAAAATACAAAAATCAGACTTTATTGATAAATATAAACAAATTTACCACTTGACAACAAAAGAGGGAAAGGTTAATTGATTTAATAACACAGATTCCAATTTATACAAAATTATGTCATTTCCTTTCATCTTGAAAAATTTGTGTCGACAAGTACTCTGTGAAAAGCTATAAACCCTGCTATAAAACTTTCACATATAATTTCTGATGGTGAAACAACATCAGGAAAGTAATCTTCTGGTTCTGGTACGTCGTAGATGTCCTGGGTTTCTATTGCAATGTTGTGGAGGAAAACTACAGCTACAATAATATTCAGGGCTTTTTTTGGATCCATTCGAATTCTATTGGCAAGGCAAGGAAATCTTCTTTCCATAAAACTGAACGCTCTCTCAATGATTGTTTGATTTTTGTGTGACAATTGATTTTTCTTCAGCAGCATTTGTTGGGTTTATAATTGGTGTCAGTAAATATGTTTTGCAGCCATGACAGAAGCCAAAAATCTCCAAATTCTCTTGACTCAAATCTCACTCGTAATGCACTTTAATTGAAAATCCAACTGTCATGCACAGAGTCAGGATTTTCAAGTTCCCATCACACACTACTTGTATATTTAATGAAAACCACCCTTTTTCTATTTCAAAATAGTTTTGTATTAGCTCCACTTAGAGACTGGATTTTAATATGAGTGCAGTCAATCGCACCAATTACTCAAAGAAAACATTTTATCCTGTAGAAATCTGACACTGTTTTGTTTTTATCAACTTCTGTTACGGACATTTTAATTAAATCACTTGACTTCCTGACTATTAATGCTGTAATGCTTGGAATAATTCTATAAACTGTAGATTTATCAATATTAATGATGTCGCTAAGAACCTGCTGGTAACTACTAGTAGCTTAATATCTCTTGAGGTTAAGTATGATGCAAAATCATTAATATTCAAAATGTCAATCATATTTAGCACTGTTTCTTTTTGAAATCTATACCTTCTTATGAATTCCACATCATCCTAAATTTCAAAGGGATTCCTCCTTACTTTGTAAAGCTTGTTCCTAGGAAGTATATATATCAGTAGCATTATATCTTCATCTGATGTTGAATATTTATCTGAAGAGATTGTGTTCATTTTTCCTCGGTATATTGGGATAAATGTTACAAAAATATTCAGAAAAAAACTAACTAAAACTGACACAAACAATGTTTCAAAGGGTAACTGGTTTGCAGGTGTTACGGATGTTCCTGTTTGTAGGATATGATTCAAAATCATTAATATTAAAATTGTCAATCATATTTAGCACTGTTTCTTTTCGAAATCTGTACCTTCTTATGAGTTCCACATCATCGTAAATTTCAAATGGATTCCTCCTTACTTTGTAAAGCTTGTTCCTAGAAAGTACATTTACCAATTGTATTATATCTTTATCTGATGTTGAGTATTCATCTGAAGAGATTGTGTTCATTTTTCTTCGGTGTATTAGGATGAATATCACGAAAGTATTCAGAAAAAAACAAACTGAAACTGACACAAACAATGTTTGAAAGCTAAAGTAACAGTAGAAAGGTAACATTGACATCGGATAATCGAGGTAGGAAGGTGAATTAACTTAACACCATCACTTAACATAGAGTTAGGGCTAATTATGATTGGTGCAATGGAATTTCTGCTAACCCGTGATTTACTTATCCAGATTAGTAAAGTTAAAGTTAAACACGGTTGTTGCAACCGGGCCTAAGACGGTATTTAAATCCCGATATTAAAAATTGTCTTCCTGTATAGCACCTTATATTTAGTATATTAAAAAAGTAAATATTGGAGAGCCCATAACTGATTGGCTAGCGCGCTAGTCTCTCGTGCTAAAGGTTGTAACTTCGAATTATAGTCCTGTCCGGACTTTTATAAGCATATTATTGAATATGGATTCACTCACAGCACCACCCCCGGTTATGTGAGACCCGTCAGTCTACTGTTGGCCACTCCCAAAAATAGGTGTAGGGCGTGATGACGCTACTCTATAAAACTTCATCGATATACGTGCGTATCCCAGGAGATTACACCATAGGAAGAAGAAGAAAAAAATAATTAAACTTATAATCTTATTAACATTGATAAGATACGGCTTAATATGAAAGTAAGACGAATAAGATAACCAACAAATGTAAAAAATATTTGTTTAGGTTTTTTTTTTTTTTTTAAACACAAAACAGTAACATAGATGTATAATATGCTTTTGGAAATCTAAAGATTTTAGAAGAGAGGACAGAAGAATATAATCTTTATTTACATATTTACAAATGTATGTGGTAAAATTAAATAATTTGGTAAGTAAATAAAGTAAATATGTGGTAAAATTAAATGGAGATCATATATGGTCGTAGGAAAAATTATACAAATGACTTACAAATAAAAAGGGATAAAATAATTGAAAATATAAAATTTAGAAATTAAAACAAACTAGCTTAAGTTAACAACACAGGTTTAGTTCTTTTATGAGCGTAGCGTTTCAGGGAAGTTTCATTACAATTACCGATTTCCTTTATTAATGGATTTTTCGAGACTAGTGTTATACTGAAATAAGAAGCTGTTTGATTGTTGACAAATTGTTTGACTGTTGGAAGCTGCAAGTTCTGGAGCATAAATGATATTTTAGTGAACCGGGGGCAATTGTTTATTATCCGCATTGATAGATTTTGAATTCTTCCAAGTTTTTGATAATTAGTCAAGCAGGTTCAGCTTTGTATATAATTAATTTGTTATGAAGGCTCAAATGGGATTTCTTTTTTTTTTTTTTTTTTTTTAAATGGGAACATTTTATATATTATTTTTTTAGCTTTATCGCTTTTTCTATTGATATGAATTATGATAGTAATTTTTCTAATGTTAGGCCTACTTTATGGATTTTGACCATGGGATGAGAGCTGATATTGTCTTGATTTGGTGGTTTATTTGATGGCGACGTTGAGTGAATAGAATTGCTTCAGATTCGGTGGGATTAATTTTAACTTTCCCTTTCATGCATTATTTGTTAATTCTTTTAAAGTATTGTAGGCGATTCATTATTGTATCAATGCGATATGATGAGATATACAACGCTGTGTCATCGGCGTATAAGGACCTCATCACAAGGAGATGGGTCGGTAGGTGGAAACTAAATAAATTAAATAGAATTGGAGATAAGCAAGAGCCTTGGGGAAGACCTGCTAAGATGGGGAGTGTATCGTAGGTAGATTTGTCAACTTGAATATAGAACTGTCTATTTGATAAAAAAGAGTGAATAATGTGAATCAGGTATGGTGAGAAGTTATATGATATTAATTAGTGTATGAGCCCGGAGTGCCAAACAGTATCAAATGCTTTTTCGATGTCTAGAAGGAGCATGCCGGTTTGCGTTTTCGTTCGTCAAAGGCTTTAGTGATGAAGTCAGTAAGTCGTACTAATTGGTCAACAGTGGAGTGGTGTTCCCTAAAACCAAACTGTTCATCTATTAGGAGATTATTTAGTCTGATATGCTTGTTAATTCGTTTGAGTATTAGTTTTCCAGAATTTTAGAAAGTTTCTTTACGAGACATATAGTACTGTAGTTCGATACATTACTTATTTGGTTTTTTATTACTATAGTTTTAGAAGTTTCCAGACGATGGGGAAGTAGCTATATCTCTTTATGGAATTGAAAACTTTAGTTAAAACGAGATGTTCTAAAAAGAATGATTCCCTGGTACCGAAAGGTAGACCTAATGCAAGATAATCGGTTACCGAAAATATGTCTAAACATTTTAAAAAAATATTCCTTGGACAAAAAAATCAATGCAAAGTACAATTGGTATATGCAGATAATTTATAAATTGTCAATTATAGACGCGGCTGACTTACTAAATATAAAAGTAAAGCCTTATTTGAAAGGGAGTTCAATAACGCTATTGAAAAATTCAATAACCATAATCAAGCTACACTCAAAGTTTAATCCCAATTTTAGAAAAATTAGTAGCTTGAATATGGGAGAATATTATTTGAAAATAAGGGGACCTATAAAAAAACATAGATTAATCAGTCAACTAAGACTATGTCAACCTAATAAACTAAAAGTGACCTGTTACGGATTTCAAAATAGTTATTAAGTTACGTGTATTATTGTAATTCAGGCAAAACCGAAGATCTAAATCATTTTTTGTTGCAATGTCTTGTTTACTCCGCATTCAGAAATAAATACTTGAGGACATATATTGAAAATATTTAAGAAAATGACCTCATAATAGAACATTTGTCACAGATAGAAAATAAAAGGTA